>JAOCPS010401990.1:0-12201 GCA_025505425.1 Graphium colonna | reverse complement strand
ATGGGCGACGGGATCACTTACCATCAGGTGAACCGTCTGCTCGTTTGTCTTCCTTTCCATAAAAAAAAAAAAAAAATGCTTCGAGATCGGACCATCCCTTTAGAAACTATGAAGGCATAGACAAACACACATATATCTCAAACTTGTATCCCCTCTTTTTGCTTTGGGGATTAAAAATAAAATATTTCGAGTCGAACATATTACCTCTTCCTAATTTGAAAACTCCTGAAATATAAACTTGCTTTTGCATTTATTATCATTGATAAATAAATTTGGTTTTTATATCATCATATCACATTATCTTTTTAACCGACTTCAAAAAGGAGAAAGATTCTTAATTCAAATGTTTTTTTTATATACGTTTGCGCATATCTCCACCGTTTAAAAACTGATTTTAAAAATTATTTTTTCATTTGATAGGGTAATTTCAAAAATTCTATTTTTAAATGATAGAACTTTTTTAATTACCCTTCATAAATAGTTCCATAAAATTAAAAAAAAATCAATTCAGTGATTTGTTTTTCAAATCAAAATATCAACATTTAGGATGCACATATCTCTCCAACTTATGAATTGATTTGAAAACATATTTTTGTATCTACTGTATATGTTTAATAGTCCTATATTTTTTTTATAAAAATCTGTTAACTAGTTTGTTTTTAAAATCAAAATAACGGAGAAGGTATGTTTTAAAAGTACACTTTTAAGGCGTTTGAAGCCGGTTTTTGTAATTTTCTGTGAAAATGAACTTGTTGTGCAAATTCAATCTTAAACGCAGGATATAGAGTTGCTTACATAAAACAAGGAAAAATAAAAACCAAATTAAAATGTACTAGTGAGAATATTGATACACAAATTCAAAAATAAGTTGCAGAGCTTCGTAATGTTCTATCTTTTTGCATAGTTTAATAGAAAAATTAACGAAAGACCTTCAAAAATCGTGGGCGGCAATATATTAGAACCAAACAGCTTTTTTTATTTATTTGTCGAATTCCAGAAACAAGCGTCCCCTTATCATTAACGAGGCTGTCGCCTGTCGCCTGTCACATGTCGCGATCCACTTCGTTTTATTGCGCGTTTAAATATTAAAAGAGTGAACCTCATAGCACTCTACAGACGTTTGTTGAGAACGACATTTCTACATCCTTCATCCATCCATCGACCTTTCTGCTTTAGGGTACCGTGACAATTTTAAGGGAACGCAAAAATGGAAAAGGTTCTCAAATCACATGATTCTATTTTTATGTATGTTTGGGCAAAACACAGCCATTTATAAACCGTTTTAAAAATTATTTATATCTGTAATTTAGTATACTTCAGGATTGTTCCCATAAAATTTTCAGAAAGCCTATCTTTTTTTGTTAGTTTATTTACAAAATTATAAAATAACTGTGTCACGAAAGAATATATTTTTTAAGGTGGTAGAGCATAACATCTTTTCACTTAGCTTTTGTTGCGCTTCTATTGCCACGTTCCGCCGGGGAAGTGAGACCGCCCTTTACCAAGTTGGCATAAAGTAAAGTATGGTTGACCTTTGGGGTTGCCGGATGGCCATTTTTACCCATTTTCCCAATCCTCTCCCCTCCACATCCGATCACATCCTATCCAATAAACCCATTTTATCCAATTTCCCAGGTTGACAACGCACTCACAACTCTCCTGATAATGTGTGGGTCTATGGGCGAAGGGATCGCACCACATGAAGTGCACCGTCCGCTCGTTTGTCTTCCTTTCCATAAATAAAATACATGTTAATAAACTTTTTCCGCGTTAAAACGTAAACTTCTTAATTATAGTTCTATAGGACCTTGGCAACGCAAATGGAGATATAATTATTTAAATTGATAATAATATTTTAACAGCCCTTCGTACGATTTTTATGAAAAAAGTATATAAAGAATGTTCAGACCTCAAACAAATTGCTGTGTATCATTCAATACTATATGCCGTAAAGAAATCTGATCCATAATATACACACTGGTACACTGGTACACAGAAAGGTCTTATACCTAAGCCAGTACACCACAAAGCCTATTTGTCTAAATCTCTGTAAATATTCGCTTTTTATATTTAACCTAAAATTATTAAAACAAAACTAGTTTTTGCTATCTTTTAGAAAATATTTTATTAAGTTATTTTCTAAAAGATAGCAAAAACTATGAAATTTTGTCACTAAGAAAAAGACTTACTTCACAAAATTAGTATATATGTAAAAAAAATAATAACCATCCCAATCAGATTAAAACCAATTGATACATAACAGTTTAACTGGGACTCTTCCAGTTGCATACAACGGGTAAAAAAAGTATATTTAAAAAAGTTTTAAACATTTCTTTATGCCAATATTATACATACAATGTAAAATAAAACTTATTTCTAATTTTATCACGTCCTAATTTCATTTAATATACCCAACGTTTCAGACCCAGCCGTTTATGGACATTGGTCGGAGTACCGACATATATAATCACGAAAAAAATGTTTCTAACATTGAGTTCATTAACCAAATACGTTATAAAAACACGGAACCCTACTATTGCAGTAACAGCACCCTCTTGGCGAATCCTTTTTTAATCAGGGCGAATTTCATTTTGCTCCGCTTCTCGCAATAATGCGCGCTTCTCTTACCAGTGTTGAAATAGAAAGTTATTTAACACCGAATATATTACGACAGTTGCATGGTGTTTATGTTATTCCTTTTCACAGACAAATGTGCTACAATTTATTTACTTGGAAACTAGCTGAAGTTATCCTGACACGGCGAAGGGAAAGATGTTATTTTGTTTACACAAGTAATGTTTTTATGTCATTTTACTAATAAGCAGAAGGAAATCTTTTGACATATTAGACCTATTGACTGAGAGTCTACTTTAGGACATTTAGTCCGCCCCTTGTACTCGTAATACTTGTATTTAAGAATAAAGAAATAAATACATAAAATGTTTATGAGTCATATTAATGATGTGTAAATAAAAGCTTAAGTTAGTCAATAAAAAACTAATTTCATGCTCTATTATCAGCTTAATTTTGTTTATAAAGATTTTGATAGATGTTTAATATACTTAAAAAAAACTACAAAAACAAAAGATATAACAACTTTTTTTCTTTATTACTTCAATAATAGGCTATTAGATATATGTCGAAGTCATTAAAAGTACAATAGTGGCAATATTTTAGACACAGTGCTCCCAAAATACTAGTGTCATATACAAATGTCAAATAAAAAATACGATGATAGATGTGCATGTTATAAAAAAATATCTACATTTTATGAGCTTAAAATGAGGTACATTATGATAACTGGTAAAAAACCAAAGATATGACAAACAATAGTGCGGGAGTCAACAAAAAGATCGCCGACCAAAGCAGGTAAATTCAATCTGCCATAGTTTTGAACTATATGGAAAATAGGTTAATTTACTCCGTTTTTGTGATTCGTTGCATTCGGATGTTACTTATGTGCGCTCTACAGTTTTTTTTTCTCTTACGATGACCCAGCTTGACCGTTTTGTGATTGCTCTTTTGACGAATTGGCTATTGAATTGGATTTTGTGTGTGCTCAACCGACGATTTGGCATGTTTTAAGGATTATGGCTTGAAGACAACGAGATTTTACCAATGAAGAATATGTTGATATACTTTTTACGTATGGTGTAGCTAGAGGTAATGCTTTAGCTGCCCGGCGCGAATATCAATTGTAGTATCCCAATCATCACTTGGCCGATGTAAACGTTTTCTCTCGAGTATATCGACGAGCACGAGAAACTGGAAGCTTTCAAAGACGACGAAGTATGTTATCTTTAATAAGAAAGTGAATTTAATAAAATTGCTAATACCTTGTTTTAGAACTTTTATAAACTAACACAGTAATTTTTCTTCATTTCTATGAAAAAGTAAAGGCAAAATAAATAACTGCATCAATAAACTTTTTCAAAAAACATTTGACTGATAACAAAAAATATGTGGTAAACAAGTTTGCGCGTTCACCGCTAAAAAGAAACCCTTTATTGTATCTCCTCGCTTTAAGAGCACTTCCCTCGTTGCCACAGCTTCGGTGGGAATATCGCCGACATATCGAGTGACGTATAGTTCGGCGGGCACTTGGAAGATAATGCCAAGTTGGCGTCTAAAAAACTTGGTGTCCTCAACAGAGCGAGGCAGTACTTCCAGCCGACTCACCGCATGCAGCTTTATAAAGTGCAACTTCGGCCACAAATGTAATACTGTTCCCATCTCTAAGCTGGGGCACCTCTTTACCAGCTTCTTCCATTTAACCGCATCAAACCTCAAGCTACTCGAATAGTCGATGACCCAGTTCTTTCCGATCAGCTTGACTCCCTGGCCTTGCGGAGAGATGGTGCTTCTCCCAGCATTTTCTATCGCATGTACCACGGGGAGTGTTCTGAGGAATTGTTCGGAATAATACTTGCTGCTGAGTTTGTACAGCGTACAACGCGACATACCACCAAGTAATATCGCTACAACCTTGATGGTTGTCAGTGCACTACTGTGAGATTCCGCCGTCACTTTCTGCTACGCACGACACTTTTGTGGAATTAACTATCGCCAGCGGTATTGACGGACCGATACGACTTAGGGACCTTTCTAGAAGAGAGCCTATTCTTACCTTAAAAGCCCGCAACTCTCTTGCAACTCTTCTGGTGTTGTGGGAGTCCATGGATGGCGGTAATCACTTACCACCAGGAGCTGCTTGCTCGTTTGCCTCCCTCTACATAAAAATATACAAAGGATTGGTGTAAATTAAGTTGAAAATATTCTATCTCTAAATCTTAAGTTTGTGAAGTAGAGCTAGTAATAATTTTCATTTCGTTATACAATAACTTTGCTCTTTATTCAGTGTTATGCTACATAATTTAAATAAGATGTAATTCTCATCAGGTGATTCCAATAGACCACGGGTATACCTTGCCGATTACGAGGAAGAAATTCTACTTCATGTTCAACGAAATCCCACAACCTCTATAAGAGTAATTGCGAATTCTCTTGGCATATCCCAATTGAAAGTATTGCAAGTTATCCATGAATCTGGACGTCATCCCTATCATTACACTCCAGTCCAAGTACTTGAGGAGGGAGATCCTGTGAGAAGAGTACAATTCTGCAGGTATCTATTAAACTGTGATATCGAGGACCCAAATTATTCAAAAATATTTTATGGACCGATGAGTCTAAGTTTGACAGAGATGGCATAACTAACTACCATAATACCCACTATTGGGAAGAAAAGGTGGTCGGAAACCCGAAATTGAAGCAAACAGACGTTGCCCATAACTGCAATATTGTCCGACCAGTTGCTGGTCCTACTACATACTAGGCCATAATACTCGGTATAATATTTATGTTTTCGCAACAACAATATACATTTTTATGCTGGTGATATCGCAAACCTACCCTAACCTGTAACAGTTATAATTTTAAAACTAAGAATATATAAAATTGACAAAATATAGTGATAAAATCATAACGGGACAGGACCGCCGATCATACGATACGGCGATGCTGAAGCCTAGTAAATTGCAACTGCGCCAAACAGTCATCAAATGGGTGGTTGAGCACAACATCACACTAGAACATTAATCAGATTTGCAAGACTGATAACTATAATGCTCCGATGATATCAAGCAACTATATATGCTAATCAGTTCTCTAATTATATCTAGCAAAAAAGGCGGTACAATAATCGTGGGTTTTTGTTTTCTTGCTAACATAAAAATATAAGATTTTTGTCTATCCAAATCCAATCTTTAAGATTTACTTAAGGAATACGCCGTTTTTTTAATTTTTATATTTGAAACATTTTCATATTGCGTATAAATTATCAAATAAGAACAACAATCTCAAACAGGACCTCCTTATTTTCCATAAAATGAGTGATAACTATTATACAAAATAAGTCGATTTTTTAAAAAAATTATATCTTACCTCTCTCGCTGATGTGTACAAAGCTATCGTACAATATTTTCAAGGACGCCTAGCTTGTTAGGTTATGGATAGCCTTCTCCACCTTTTTCTTTACTCACAATTTCATGTCCCCATGACGGTTGCCATACCAAAGCCAGTTCGATTCTTAAAGCACAAGCTATAGAACGAATAGTCACACTTAAAAAGTATGAAACAATCGATTAATTTACTACTTAACTCTAAATAATTCACGTAACCGCGTGACGACTTTTGTCTGCAGATAAAAATTATATTTTTTATTTAAAAGACAAAAACTCCATTTGTTGTTTTCTATTACGAAATCTTATAATATTATTATAAGATTATTTATTTGGAGGAGCTGACTTAAACCTCATCTACCTTGGACTTCCTGGCACTATCCTTGAACCGCACTCATAAAGAAGGCAGAGGTATAGCAATACGAGTATATTCAAGACACGGCCACCCATTACAATTATTAAACTCCTCACCACAAAATTATACAGCCTCTACTGAATACATATTTTATCCTAAAAATCGGTTTAAAACCTATTTTATTATGAGATTGAAACACCAATCCTGACTTCTGGCTCTCCCCGCACTCTTAAGCTCCAGCATATCATCAACTCAAGTTCTTTTCATATACTACCACTCCAAACCCACCATGTAATCTTTCTAGTAAAAAATATTTGGATTGATTTGATGCTATCTTCTTATACATGAATTCGTCCTATGTACAACATCATGCGCAGGTTTTACTCAGCAAGAATTCATTTTCCTTTCTTGCATCTTAAAAATGTCCTTAACTTAAACGCAAAGTTCTGCATGTGTGTCTTTTGCGATGATAAATCTCGTCGATTTCCGTAAAGATGCGACTAAAAATTGACTGGCAACCTTTAATGGACGCCCATACTATAGATGACATAGTTAAAATTTTTAATATAAAAATTCACAAATTGTATGGCATACGTGTACTTTTAAAAAAAGTTAAGATGATACTTGCACCAGGATCATACTTAACAAGGATTATCTGTATGTATATGAAACGTAGAAATCTCCTGTTTAGAAAATTAAAAAAAAACGAACAGAAGGTAATTGGTATATGCACAACGCATGAAGAGATCGATGTCACCAGATGATACGCGATGCCAAACGGTCAATCCTGCCAGTATCCGGAAGTTCCTTAAGAATATGAGTACTGGCATCGCGAGTATCAAAACTTTCTAAGTCAATCGGTTTAGGTGATGGTGATGACATACCCATGCATCAACTCAAATTTATCTTCCCCAGTTTTTTTTTCACAGAATTTAAAAGACCTACCACCAGAAATCAATTCCACGGCAGCTAGACCTGACAAGAGGTCGTTGAATAATAACACAGCCATCACCCGTATTGTATTTTTTTCCTAGATACCAGATCTTTCTCTTCAAAATGCTCCAATACATAACTTCTGGCTCTGTATCCTGCCCTTTCTTTTCAAAATGCTTGAGTTCTACATTATCAAAAAAATTGTACTTTGAATTTGGCCTGCCAGCAGTTGATATTGTTGATGAATCTTCATCAAATTCACGAAATATAAGATGCGGATGCTTTATTCTATCTCCACTTTATGTTTTAATTAACGTTGCTACCAACGGGATTTTGTGTGCGTTTAATCTGCATGCCGACGATCTGCAAAATATAAGTTGAACAACTTTTTGCTGACACCATCAAAGGTAACAATCATGCAGTTCTTAATTTTTCCCCGATCACGCAAAAAGGGTGCGTCCGCCGGCGTAACACATTCATGTCCTTAATAGCTTTGACGATTATGTGCTAAAATATAAGTCAACAAAAAGAAATAGTTTACCCTGAACTCAATCCTCGACTATAAGTTTCTTGAGCATCGTAGTTTAAAAGACATGGGCTAAAATATGAACAAAGGAAATATAGGAAAAATTATAAAAAGGGAAGAAAAGATAAAAGTACAAGAGGGCTAACAGGAATCATTCTGCACAAAAACTATTTCACACTATTATGTTAGGCCTTCGTAAAGATTTTCTTTTAGTACTTTTACCCAAAGAATATCTACAAATGTGTAAGAATAAAGGAACACTTATTTTAAAAGAGCACATATTTTAAGTGTACAGATTTTAAATCATATTTTATAAAACCAGTCGACTAAGCAGATGTTTTCCTATCAGAACTTTGGTAACCGTTAAGGAGCCGCCTATTGGGTCTTTAACTGTATTACTAAACACCATCCAACTTCTTCACGCTCAAATTATAAGAAAGTTTGATAAAATTATTTGCATTTATTTCATTTAACAACCATACACAATGATCACCTAAATTAAAGACTACAGTAATTTATAACTAAATAGCATGGGAAATAAAGAGCGCGGTGGAAGCAGTAGGACTCCCACTTAACCTCACACTGACGCTTTCTATCTTCCTTGCAACTTCTTCTATTTCCTTTAACTGCCTCTCTTTCTCATCCAAATACTGCCGTCTCTCTCGTCTCTCACTTTCGGGCATTGATGCTAGATTTTTTTTATCCTTATTAGGACTTCTGTCCACAACTTGATTTTGGAAGTATTGTCTGCTATTGTGAACCATTCTATCAGGAACTTGCTCACTTCTTGGCACTGCCTTTTGATTTGGTACGTACTTCTTCTTACACGCTGGACAGATTTTCTCGAAATATGACCTTTTACTTTCCTTTTTATTTAATAGTTCGTTAGGTGAACGAGCAATGTTGAAACTATCTTTATCATTGATGACTACTTGGTCATTTAAGTCGACTAAAGACTTAGATCCATCAGGTTTAGGATTTTTTGATGTCATTCTTTTCCTGTCTTTCGTCGATGCTAAAGTTTTGACCTTGTTACGGGAAAAAAAAGGGAATCTTATATTTTTGAGGACCCTGCAAGAAAAGAACACTTCAAATAAATTGATTTGGCTGCTGTCTTACAGATTAGTTTCATATTATAATCGTTAATGCATTTACAATGACCAGGAATAGAATTTACCCTTTTTTCTGATGATGATGTACAGTTGGACTCCTCGCGACGATGTTAGGATCGTAAAGGCTCTTGGATAAATAATTAATACGCTCCAAGTTTTCATTAGTTGTAACGTCACTGCCTGTGAAGCTATAGTCTAAGTTCTTCTCACTTGGTTCCCGATCCAACAACAACTTAGACGTGCTTGGTGCTTCTGGTACATTATTTCCCTCATCTTCCATGATGTTAGCCCACCCATCGCCTCTTTTGTCGTTTGCCTCCATATTGAAGAGGCTTTCAAAACTATCATAGCTGTTATAATCTTTTGACATTCGCCGCCTGAAACTAAGAAAAGAAAATCAAATAGATACAAAGGTGCAGCACGTGGAACAGCTGTATATTTATAGCTCTACATAAAATGAAGCCAAGGAAATAAAACTGTATATACTCTTGAAAGTATACATTGTTGTTTTATAGAGCTGTCACAGTTAGAGCTTAATAGTAGATCAGTGTCTGAACATTCGCCTCAAACTCTATTTACTTGAGGAGTCCAAACTCCTGACCGACACCAATGACATCACAATTTTAGCTCACAATGCTGATTTACCACAAGATCTGCGGTGAAGAAAAAATTATGAGGACACCTACTATATCTAAGAAATATTTTTTTAGATGTGTGAAGTCTACCAATCTATATTCGGGGCCGCATGGTAAACTAGCCCTTATGGACCTTTCTCCACTGCTGGGCAAAGGTAAGGGGCCATTATATTAAAAATAGACTGTTACTGTATTTTCATTTTATTCTATAGATAAAGTGTTTTTAAACAAGCTTTTATAGGCGTATGTGCTCTTCAAGACATATCAAATGGGGATCCATCATAAGATCAGTTCTAAGTTATCAGATCAGCTATATCATTGTCACGTAATATACATATGAGTCCAAAATTTCAGCTTAATCAGAAACCGGAAAGTGAGTCAAATTTAACTTGCTAGATTTGATTACAGATGCACAGACAAATGAAGAGGTTAAAAAAAATAAAAGCTTCTAAAAACAAATTTATACGCTTATGATAAATTATAATTATTTGTTGATTGAATATCGTTGTAAGAAAAAGTATTTGTGACTAATGGAAAAAAACCCTTTCTTTTGATTACTTATAAAAAATATGGAAGCTGCACCAAATTATAAATGAAAATCTTAAAGGCTTACTCTTTTGGCGTATCCACCTGCCGTGGCTTGCCATCGACAATGCCGTCATAACTCAGCATGAAGTCGGCCACGTCAAAGTGGGCGACGGGTTCACTATTGCCTAGTTGGTGCTGCTGACGTTTCTTTTGCATATTCCTCTTGGGTGTCTTCAGTTTTCGTCGCGAATAATCCTCCCCACGGTTCCCGCTCTCCCGTGTATTCTGATGATCTTCATTTAAATAATCATAACAAAACGACGAATTAATAAAATAAATTATACATAAGAAATAAAAATATCGTAACATTTTTGCGTGACATGACCTGTCATGCGATCGAAAGGTTTTCTTTTGAAATTTGTTTAAAATATCAAACCTTTTTTGTGACACAATTAAAAATATGAAAAATTAATCTTAAAGAAATGCAGTACCAACCTAATATTCAGAACAAGATACGTTATAGTATAATTTTATGAGATCTCTTTAAAAATATATAAATATGTATTTTTAAAAGTCGTTTAGCCATGGAACAGAAAGAACTGTGGAAATGCGATGTGTCGGAATTATTAATGGAACTGCTGTCGTCAGAGGCACACAGATATAACACTGCACTACAAATAAACTGTACGTGTGATTGTGTTTAATGTGAATATTATTAATATTGATATAATTTTCATACGAAAATACATACTTCTATCATTAAGCTAAGATTTATTTTAATGAATCGCAGGAAACCAATGAGAATGTTTTGTAGACAGTAATGAAAATATTAAGTTAACAGGAAAACACTGCTACTCGACCATAGCTGGTGTTGAATTACTTACTTTGTGGTTCGATATTTGGACTCTCGCTTAATTTTGGTACGTACTCGCATATTGCAGTGACACTTTCAATGAGGGAATATTATTACGTGCATAGTTTCCATATTTCAGTTTTTTAACAAAATGAAGAATTCTATTAAGCAAATCAAGTGACATTTTTATAACAGTATGCTATCTGAAGGGCAATAATTGATCTCTTATACATCTTTACTCAAGTTACAAATCGCTTATTGGTGTTTAAGACTGCATTGGAATCACAATATCTATTTCTTCTATAAAAGTTTGGTCAACATCACTTTTTAATGGAGTTTTCTCGAATTCAATAATTTTTAATTTGTTTGTAAAAATCCAACTATCTTTTTGACGAACGTTCTGAAGCATTTTCGTTATTGATCGATTGAAAAAATATTTGAGTATCTGATTTTGAAGATTGTAAAGAGTGTAAAATAAAATTGCTATTTTTCGGATAAAACAGTGTTTTTGACAGTGACTCTAAAATAGGCCACCTCTGTAAATGTTAAAAATAAATTCCAAGTATTATAAAATACTGATTTATGGCGCTTGATGAAAACTAGACGTCGACGAAATGTTTTGTGAGGCCCCTTTGATAACTGACGTCAAAAAAGGAGTACAGCATGCTTGACATTACTCTTAGTTTAAATAACGATATTACTGTCTGGAAATATTGTTTCAAAATAATCTTGTAGAATATTTTAAAACCTTTGAATTTAGGACCACTGTGCTGGATGTACCAACTTTTGTTTAACTTTTATAATTTACCAATACATAAATAGAGACATACAAGTTGGTTGGTGATTCCCTGACAATATTAAAGGAGACCACTTGGTACGAGCACGAATTTCCACCATATTTATATAGTAAAATAAGGGGAATAGTTTTCAACCAAATTTCTTAATAAATGAATGAAGTGTTGAAGCGCGGCTCGGCTCGGCGCCTGATAACAGCTTTACACGCTAGATCGACGACTCTCGCGCCTGCCGTCTCACACCGGCCACGCAGTGTACGCTAGGATGAACATGAATTACGTAGTTATTTTTTTAACTTTACATTATGTTTACTCAGTGGTAAATCAATATTTATTTTAAATAATATTTTAATTATTTATGTATGACCCCTACATATAACGTCTTAATATATTGAAAGTGACTCAGTAGTCGCTCATTATATTAAGTTATTTTGTTAGGTGGTAGATAGCATCCTTTCACAACTTTTTCTGCACTTATGGTCGTGCTTACCCGGGGTAGTATCAC
>JAOCPS010401879.1:0-12201 GCA_025505425.1 Graphium colonna | reverse complement strand
AACTCCAAATCGCGTTGACCAATCAAAGATAGCATTTAAATTAACATTCAGACGAGTAATTGCATTGTGGATATCGGCAATATATGTCTGGATGTAAATTTGCAGATCATCTGCATACAAATGGTATGCAGATGATCTGCAAATTTAAAAAATAAAAATAAATTTAGGTTTCATTCATTAATATATGATAAACATACTTGGACTTGAGTTGGTTTAACCCACAGGCTATTTCTAAAAACTTTATAGGTGTTGGGTTTATATGGGATAATGTAACTACTGATTACTTTTAATGATAATATTTATAGTTTAAATGCATTGTGGCATTAATTAACATATCTCCTCGGTCTTTTACTACACTTCAACTCATAGAATGTCAATAAATATGTATAATTAACACAATCTGTATTTATGAAAATAAGAATTTATATTTTAACAACTTGGCAATTGGAAAGAGTGGCCATTAGTTTCTTGCCTGATTCTTCTCATGAGAGGTTTTTTTCAAAAGAATGTTTTATTTCCATGTAAAGTGGGACAATTTTTTATTTTCATTTATAATCAAATCGTAACTATTTAGCATATATTTGTTTTGTTACGATATTTATATAAATTTATTTATATATTTATATATAGGCATTTATAAAACAATAATAAGACCTATATTAACGTACGGGTGTGAGACTTGGACACTCACCGCAAGGGAAGAAGGTAAACTTCTTGTGGCTGAGCGCAAATTACAGAGAGATGTGCTTATTTTAATAATCGCGCCATGCAAAATCGAAGGATACTGATTGACATATTAACATTACATAAAATCTTAAAAAAATATTTTAAACTGAACTAATTGAAACGTTACACTTAGCGTACCATTGCAGAATATAAAAAGCGGGAGTTATTTTACGTTCTAACTCATCGCACTCATGAAACATATAATAAACCTCTTTCTAGGCTTTGCCGTATTATATATAATTATAACGCTTAAGTTTAAAATAATCTCGAGCTTGATATATTGGGTGACGACTTGGAAACTTTTAAAAAGATACTCAATGTTGCTTTAGGTGTGATTTGAACTTGTGACATTTATTATTATTTACTTCTTCGTTTTTTATCATTTTTAACCTATATGTAAGCAAATTTGTTATTACAATTTTACTAAAAATTCTAATGGCATTTAATGTAAGGTACCATCAATATTTTATTTTTATTTGTAATTAACTTATTTATGTTTAACTTGCTGTCATCAAATACTTTGGAATGACAACTGATTGTTGTTACGATATCTCTTATGTTTTTATCTAAAATTGTTGTCATTTTGCTTTGTGAATGCGAATAAATAAATAAATTACTGCTTTGGCAGGTACTTTTCTCGCGCAAAGGTATTCAGCGACGAAATGCAGCCTGTGTTGGCATTACGCCTCGCGGAGAGGGGTTATTAAAACTTTAGGTAAGTTTTTTGTAGGTTTTGTAAATGCGCTAGTTGCTATTAATTAACTATGTAAATGAAGATAAAAACCTTTTTTGATTTTTTTTTGAGATCTACGCGAATATTAGACATTTTTAAATTAAACAACTTTACGGATTTTATCGCGGTTTATTTTTAAATTTTATCGCCCGTCGTTTTGAACCCTTTACAGCGTTCATAGTCACGGATAGGACTGAGGTGTTTGATGTCCTGGTGTCACTTGTTAATTCTGCACACCGTCAGCTTGAATATTAATTTTTAGTCCGATCTACGCAGTAACTACTAATTGTATTTTTATTAGGTCTTGCAGTTGTGCTTATTTCTTGAGTTTATTTCTTTTTCAAATCAGTTCGTAAGTTGCAGATATGTATACAAACATTTTGTTATCGACAACCTATAAAAAGTTGTTCGCCTCCTAAAACACTTAGTCCTTTTTAGACCAATTACAAGGACGAGACCAATTATATTTGCAAGCGACTGACGCCCAATCCAATAAATATACATGGAATGAATTCGTTACGCTTCGTCCTATCTTTGGCCATTGTGATTTATACTAAACATATACCGCTGGTGCGCACTTATACGTCGGGGCGTCTAACCTTATTAGACGGACGGTTTTTTGTGCCCTGGCGCCGACCATCAAGGGCACCTGCCGCCATTTTAACAGACAAGACACGCGTGCCAACGCTGATTCGTCTCTTTTTTTCTATTTCTAATAGTCTTTGATACAGTCGGCCGCAGCAAGATTCAGTTATAAAGCGCTTTTATGGCCGTCAGTGCGTAATCTATGTTTTCCTGTGGGTAAGAAGAAATAAGATTCGAATAGATTTACTTTTCAAATGCGCTTGCTATGGTAATACTGTCTTTATGTGATATTACTAAGGAAACGAATTTTTTAAAACAGTTCAGTGCATATTGCTCTTTTTTTTATGGAAAGGAAGACAAACGAGCAGACGGTTCAAGCAACAGACACAAGCAACCTCCGGAGAGTTGCGAGTGCGTTGTCAACCTGGGAAATTAGATAGAATAGGGTATGATAGGGATATGATGAGTCGGGATTAAGGATTTGGAGGGGATAGGAGTGAGAAATGACAAGGATAGACATGGCCATCCGGTATCCCCAAAAGTCATGCATACTTTATTTTATGCCAACTTGATACAGGGCAGTGGTACTTCCCCGGACGAGCGTGGCCGTAAAAGTGCAGCAATAGCTATGTAAGGATGTTATGCTCTACCACCTACAGATTCTCGTTTTTTAAGGTAATATTCACAAACAATTATTTATTTACAATGTTAATATTGTTACGTTCTTGCGCTTTAAGCAAATTTATTTTTATAGAAAATTACAAATTAGTAGTTTTGAAACATATTTTCATAAAAAATGTGTGGGACCCTTGTGGGACGGGTTTGATTGATTTGTAAAAATATTTTTTTATCTGATAGGGTACACTATCTAATACACACTAACTAATAAAAAAATATTTGTACAAATCAGTTCATAAGTTGCGGTAATATGTGCGAACATTCCTAAATTTTGTTATTTTTATTTAAAATGAAAACTACTGAACCAATTTTCTTGAAAATATAATATATAAGACAAAAAAGAATTTTCAAAATCGGTTCATGAATGACGGAGATATGCGCGAACGTACATAACAAAAATATAAACATTCGAATTGAGAACCTTCCTCCTTTTTTGAAGCCGATTTAAAACTGTCTGTGTACAGCACTAAAGTACTTAATGAGAGGACGTTCTCACCATCCGAGTAAAACCATAAAGGTCCTTACCGACAGTAGCTTAGCAACGCATGATTCATCATTCAAGTCTTGCTAGGAGAACGTGGAGTTTTCTATGTCGATTCGTTCCGAGCCCGTGAAGCGAAGGCGCTATTAAGAAGCATCGTCGTCATTTGACGGATGAACCGAGACGGGCGCGTCCTGTCGCCGGTCGCCGATCTATGGACTCCGATAACCATCATAACGTCGATTATCAAGCTAATGACTCGCGACCGAATCGACGACGATGATCGATAAGTTCGGACGCGGCGTTGGGCAATCACTTTCGTGTTACGAAATGATGATTGAATTCATTTATAATTTCGGAATAACACGTTTCGAAATACACCCCCTTCGGTAAATTGACGACTGAAGAGTACGCAGTTCGCCCGATGTTGATTTCGTATTGGCAGTTGGGCATGATTATCCATTTTGAGTTTATTGTTACTTCGTATTTCTGTTGTTTAAATTTTGGCATAGAAATCGATTTACGAAACCTTAAAAGCTCACTATTTCGTGGATTAATTGTGTTAATATTTTTCTAATTTTAATGTTCCATTTTTCACCACCTTTTTCTTTCATTTCCACTTTGAAAGAAAATTGTCTCATCATGTGTCAGTCATTTGAATTAGTTTTATAACTCAATTAGCGGTCTTAATGCAAAACGAAGTTTTCGATACCATATCGAGCTTGGAATTATTTACGCCAGAATTTCAAAGCCGCTTAGGGTAGTCCAAACACAGCGGGAGATTATTTATGAGTTGGTGATTACAAGCAGATGTCAATGTCGGATGACGTTCGAAATGTTGCTTTGTTTAATTTTTAATTATACCACCAGTCCCCATCTTTCACGATCCCCATTTTTTGTGCTGTATCCCGAATTTTGAGAGGTCTATCTCAGCGTTTGGGAGCCGTTTAATTTACGATCGGTATTGTCCTCTTGACCGCGAAGAAATTGGAGGGGATAGACCGCCAATCTGTTTTAACAAAATCAGACCAGGGTACGGTCGAAGTTATTTTAAGAAATTAGTACAGTGAACGTTCTATACAACTCCTTTGAACCAATTTCAATAAAAAAGTTTCTTATTTGGAATTGTTGCTTATATGAAAGGAAAGGAAATGAAAAAATACTTACTTACTGGAAAATATTTTTACTTTTTTTTACTAAGCTTTATTTCTTTAGTAACAAAGCTGTGTAGAATAAATAAATTCAGTTTTATTTTGCAAAAGAGAGGTTGCTAATTTATATATAGCGTTAAAATAGAAATCTGCCGTCCACATGATTCTAAACAGAGACTATACGTACGTTCGTTGCGTACTATAAGCAAATGCAACGTTTCTGTTGATACTTAGAAAAACTGATTTTATGGTCTACTGTCGGTTGAATTAATAAATAATGTGCTGCTGATCATATGGTAATAAATCATATGGTAATTGGCACTTTAAGTTGTAGATGCCGAATTTAGATCTCTCAATCGTTTTAACATGCATCATTCACTCAGATCTAGTCGTAAACAGATTCACTTTTATCGATTCGACAAAAATGTCATTGACTTGTTGAGAAATTATCGGTCACTATCCCGTGCCAGACTTGAGTTAAGCCTGAGCGAGGAAGCAAAATCCGTATATCGACCGATTGTGCGTTTTGATCATGGAGATAAATGTGATATGTCACAACATCCGATATGGATCAATCACTAGAGCAGAGGTGAGCAACCTTTTATTACAACAGGCCAATTCAAACTTTGACATTTTTCCAAAAGCCAAAATTACACTTCTTTAAGTATTTGAAATTGCATTCATTTTATAATATATAAATCTATAATAAAACTAAACGCTTGGCGGGCCACATATAGTTATTAAGCGAGCTACACGCGGCTCGAAGACTTCGGGTTGCTCACCCCTGCACTGAAGCCACAAACGTGACTAACGTCTTCATTTTGTCAAAGCGACAACACCACGTTCCGTCTCAAGTGCACTGAACGTTTGTTTCTTTTTGATGTAAGACAATATCGATCAAATGAGCAGCGACATGCGTCCTGTCTTTAACGGCGCGTTCATTATGAAGAATGAGGGTTTCACGAGCTTCCCCACCAGACGCTCGCAAATTCATAAAGCTCGACTCGTACGCTCGTAAATACTCGTTTGTGGGCACCAATTGGCCGCAACTGATCGCCACCGATTTATGCGCCGGTTGGTTTTTTAATGTGATCTTGCATAATCATTCTTGCAACGTATAGGGTTACATTGTTTTTTTTATAAGATGTAGTTGTGCCACTTGGGATGCAGTTAGTGGAACAGTGATATCGTTGGTTTTAAGACATTTCAATTGATTTATGACATATTATACGAGGAAATAGGCTTCTGTTGAATTTAAGTTTGCCATTTCATATATAATTCAATAAATACACAAATAAATGGTACACTTCTGTATTTTTGAACGTATATTATCAAGGATATTAGTTTGATTTCTAAACCCTGTTTGTATTCGTAAATATTCTTGTTACAAAGAATACCATAGGTAAATAAAAGATTACCATTCATCCGCTAGAATACATTAGACTTGGATAAAACAGAGAACACGATAAAATAAAGCCGAATATGAGCAATGAGAAACGCAACTTTAAAAAAAAAGTGCATCAAAAATATTTTTCTACGAGATAGGATTGAACCTGTATTCTAAAAGCGCCAGGGGGTTTTATTGCAGTGTGTCGGTCAATTATTGCAGCTTTCGCAGCTGCGGGGCAGATGGTCGAATTTCGAGGAAGGCCCTTGAGGTCGCGAGGGAGGCAGGTGCGCTTTTCGGACCCCCAGACACGGATTGGCCGAAGCCAAGGCGCTCAAATGTAGGAAATAAATTGTCATTTAAATAATGAGCCCTTAAACGTCAGGCTTTGAGGAATATATTATGTACGTTTTTGACTGTATTTACAAATAAAATAAATTTCTTTTCTTCAGTCCTTTTAAATACATCAATGTGCTGATCTGTATTGAACATACTTCGTCTAAATGAAGGGAAACCATACAAACACTTCAGTTACAAATATATATTTTAACTACTCCTCTTACTAGAATGGAAACGCAATTTTTTTTTAAAAAGTTAAATGTTTTGAAAAATAGTTTTGAAAGGACAATGCCCAAAACCGGTGCCAAAAATCCCAAGAACCAAGATCATAATTATATAGTAATTATTTCCACGATTTCTTACGACATTGTGCTTCATGGAATTGATTTTTGGAATTAAATTGAAAGCATAAAAATACAAATTTTGCCTTACATACTTGACCTTTACACAATCTGTCATAGAGATGGATAATGCAATAGAAACTATTTTCTATGAATCGACTTTCGATTTTATCAAATATTTTCGAAACCCGGGTTTTCTTTCAGGATTAAACTTCTGTAGGACTCGTACATTATGACATGTTTGAACAATGAACAAAAAAAAAAATGTTTGAACTTGATGCAACTTGGTACAGTATGCCATACAAAAATTGGCATTGTTCTTTGACCAAATATTTTACTAGTGACCTAAACTTTAACATTTGACCTAAACTGCGGATTAACCTCTCCCACCATAGGCTAACAGTGACCCCATAATTCGCTGTTGCAATTTTAATAAATGTCAACCGCTGTACACTATCAAACACGCCCGTCGATATTTCCAAAGCAGGTGAACGCTGTTATTACGTTGGCAATTTGCATAGTTAACTAGCCGACCTAGAGCCGCACCACGGCGACCCATTTAACTGTGATATCTGGGTCGCGGTGCCACCGGCCCCTATTGATCTCAGCCCTTTGTGCGGCAACCTTGTTTGGAATTATTCATTGTTACAAGGCAGCATCGGCAGATTCTAGATTCCTTTTATATGTTATATTTGTACAGAATGATTTGATCTTGAAGTCTATTACAGTGTTTGCGGTTGTTCAATTTTTTCTGTTACAAATATTATAATTAGGAACTACTTGTTTGTGTTGTTGAAGAGACTATCATCAAGTTTTTTTTTTGTGGAAAGGAAGACAAACGAGCAGACTTCACCTGATGGTAAGCGATCCCGTAACCCATAGACACACGCAACATCCGCAGAGTTACGAGTGCGTTGTCAACCTGGGAAATTGAATTGAATCGGTTTATTGGATAGGATGGGGTCGGGATTAAGGATTTGGAGTGGGAAAAGAAAAGAGTAGACATGGCCATCCGGCAACCGCAAACGTCATGCATAGTTTATTTTATTAAGTAAGTCCTATACTACGGTTATGTTTAGTGTTTCGTCAATGTTGTAATTTGGTGCTATGACTTATAAATTCTTATTTTTTTAAATAAAATTAGAAGCTGAATGTTATAATTTACTTTTTATTCCTTTTATAAGTATTCATTTTTGTTCCTGATTTGACTTGCGCATTCATAAAACAAAACTTTATTACCGTTGGCATCTACAAATCGGTTTTAAACCGTCAAACGCCACAGGGAACTGAGGGGTACAAAAACATGAAACTAATTTGCAAAGTAACACGCGCATATCGAATTACTTGCATCTTTGAATCATATCAAGGGGCATCGAACCGCGATGTTCTGCATGTCTCGCAGCGGGTGACGATGCACCGACCGAAACTAACGCACCGCGATGTGTTGTAATGTTATTAATACCAATCACGCCAATTAAATACCTGGAATAGCTTTAATTCGCTTCAAAACTCTTTACTCGAAGGTACTGTAGGTAAAAAAAAATTATGTAAATTTTATTTATCACAATCATATCAGTGCTCGATACACTTTTCTTTTATAGACAAAGTGCAAGCGAGTGTATTTTGCCCTTATTTCAAAACAATTACAATTGGCAAAATAACAAAGTAGATATTTTTCAACCGGGAAACTCACACAACCTAATGTGTATAATTATTTTTTAAAGTGAAATACAAATGATCCTTCTGACGTTACTTGTCACTGACTCTGCTGTGTGCTTCCGTCTGTAATAAATAAATAGACCCTCATTTTAGAGATTTCTATCTGTTTAAGTTTTGTTTTGCCATACATTTTTAAGTGGCACCGTCACGCGTAAGGTCATAATTAACGAGCCCCGTGATATCAGCGCTCATTGTATGCTATATCCACAGACCCATTCACCCACGCGTTCGGGTGTCAATCAAAACACCTCGCTTAAGTGGCACCTATTATGGTTGATTGGTATAAAAACTGTTTTTCGATATCATCAACAATGTTCTGAACGTAACCTTTAAAATTAATAACATACTACCTACCAGTGCTGCAGTTTTAAATAGACGAGATGTTTATTTTTCTATTTTAATTGTGTCGCTAAAAGGCTGTAGACAGATGACAGTCGCTCTGTATAAAAACTGATATTCAGATATAATGGTTGTATTAGAAGCCGACCCTAAATAATATGGGAAGAAGGTTAGGAGGAAGAGAGAGAGAATAAACGAAGAAGCCTTGTGTTGCCATAAATTGCTAGGATTTTGAAAAGTCGGTCAGAGTCTCGACCCCGGAAATATAAATTTTTATCAGTGCTAGTTTCCACAAGTTAATGACGTTATTTATTTAATGCAAATATTGAGGCAGATAATAAATTTTGAAACTGCTAAAATGTCTCGACGATTCTACATACTTTGCCGTTATTAAAACACACGTGAGATCTGTATTTCTAATGTGACACCCATCGAGTTCTATTTGTTATTCTCAATGTTTATAGAAAACTGCAAGATGTGGAAATGTCGTAGAATATTTTACGAACCGCTCAAAATGAACCCAAAAAGGATATCCCACGAATGGTTCGCTTGTAACTCAATTAACTTTTATGATGGAAACTTTCGATCCTTTACGCCTATGCTCAAATTTGAGGGTAAGCGTGAAGAATTTTTTCTGCGATATTAAAATATGTATTTGAATAAATTGGGATCGAATCTAATAGATCAAAAGATGTCCTAATTAGAATATGACCAATAATGATGCTGCTACTATCGCAGTTTAAAATTAACACACTGAAACAGATAAAAATGTTTTTTTTTCTTTGAATATTATTTATTTTTGTTCGTGAGAAGTATTATTTAATAAAGAACAGGTAATGTTTATTTAACATAATGTATAGTGTATGCCTGGTACAAAAACTTGCTTACAAATTTAGCAATAATTTTATCCGCGTGTGTGTGTGACCGTGAATAATTAAGAAAGCATGCGTAATTTCTGCCATTAAATATTTAAATTAATATTTTACGCAACGTATAGTTACGCAGTTTTAAATTTTGTTTTTACATGTCAAATATTTTTTTTAAAACAAACGTCAAGTCAAATATTTTTCTAATCATTAACTCATTTATTTGACACTATTGTCGTTATAAATAACCATAACAAAAGATATAAATTATTTTTTTGACGTTTTCGCTTTCATTTTGGCATTACCATTATACAACGATAATACCTAAATATATATTAAAAAGGCATTTTGAGATGCTTAGTTCACAGTTCTTGCTGTACTTTAACCGTCGTGCTCGCCCGGGGATGTACCAGCGCCCTATATAAAGTCGATATAAAATATAGTATGTATGATTTTTAGGGATGCCGGATGGCCATGTCTAACCTTCTCTTTTTCATTTCCTTTTCCCTCCAAATCCTTTATCCTTTATTATCCTTTCCAATAAACTTATTCTATTCAATTTCCCAGATTGACAACGCACTCGCGACTCTCCGGATGCTGCGTGTGTCTATGGGCAAAGGGATCACTTAACATCAAGTGAACCGTCTGCTCGTTTGTCTTCCTTCCCATAAAAAAAAACCTTTGTTCCTTTTTTAAAAAATTATATTTCTTAAAATCTTTGATGGTATTATTTTTTACGTTTGGATTTCTCCTCTGAATAGATGACGTCGGGGCTTAGGGCGCCGGCGCCGAGAGTTATCCGTCCACCCGAAGACGTACCTTACACAACCGTGATATCCGTGGAATGCTAACAGCACTGTCACACTAATCTTCTTAAATTACACGAGCCCTCAGCGCGACGTACTTAAGCGATGTTACGCTCAAGACGTAACTTTTGGCTATTAATGGAATTAAGCCTGACAGGAGCATCCCGTTTTAATTACTGTGTGTCGTAGTTATGTGTAGATGTTTTAACATAATGTTTCTGTCTTCAATATAATCTGTCTTCAAAATTATTTCAATTAATTATTAACATTAATGGGCAAAATGTATTTTTATCAATCGTTAGTTTTTTCTTTAATAGTCTGAACAATGGTACGTCATGTAACTTTAATATCTTTTCTATTTTAACATCGGCATGGATTTTGATTGCGTTTTGTGGAATAAAAATCCAGTAAGGAACCAATTAAATTTGTAGAATTCTCTTTGCAGCATTTATATCCATGAGTACAGTTTTAGACTATTTCACTGCTCTCTACGATCCTTGGGAGTCGAGTTAAATTGCGGGTGAAACTAAATTAAACATTTTATTTTCTTTCTAACATTAAAAAAAGTTGGGAAACCTTCAAATAAGCCATGTAATACTTGTTTTACAGTATTTGGAACCTCGAACTCGTTCGCGGACCTTAATTAAGTACACTGTCGACATGTTAGCACAGTAGACATTGCAACAGGCAATGCTGGATGTTCCCATAAGACTTTGTAAGCGGTGGGTCCGTTAACCCATTTACACCTCACATTGAAGGCACGTCGCTGCTTGCTCACACCTAATGTGTAAATGTACAATTGTTAGACGTCGCGGACATGTTTTTGCGAAGTTGGTGAATCCTAAGAAGTCGTTATATATCTAAGAAATGTCCACTTCTCTATTGAAGTCCTGAAGAAAACGTCACGCTGCTCTTCTAGACCGATACCCCTCAAGGTTAAGGGATCTTTATAGCGAATGAACTTTGCGATAAAAACCCTTTGATAAATTTCAAGTACCTGTTAGTTTATAGTGTACGACAGGATGCAGATTTTTTATTCATTGAATGACAAACGAGCAGTCGGGTTTCCTGATGTTAAGCGATCCTATCGCCCGTGGACACACACGATATCTAAAGAGTCGCAAGTGCGTTGTCAATCTGGGAAATTGGGTAGAATAAGTGTATTGGATAGGACAGGGTCGGGATTAAGGATTTGGAAGGGGAAGGAGTGGGAGAACAAATGGAAAGAAAGAAAAAACTCATGCATACTTTAATTTATGCCGATAAATATTTGTTTTTTTTTATATTATATAAAATTATAATATAAAAATCTATAATAATCAAATATTACATAAAATAGTTTTTTGATAACATTATCTGCTACTAAATAATGATTATAAAATTAATGGCAGTTTGCAGTAATTAAAAAGTCGATTAAATCGTTACCTTTTTAACGAGTGTGATAGAAGTACACATATTCGAACGCATTGCAATAAACTTGTACTCTAACCCATTAATTACAAAGTTAACGTATGTCATTAATGTAATTAAACGCTATCTAGTTAAATATGTATTTATTTTACTGCCATTACGTTCATTAATTAATAGCATTATTTATTTATTTACTCTTTATTGCATTTACCCTAAGAAAGGGTTTACAAGGAGCGCACCTGATACTTTCAGACATTCTCTCCCAGTCAACCAGTTATAGTTTATTCGGCAAAGGATTTTAATTGAAATGTGTTGTCCCGAAAGCTTTCGAAGAGTGCATCTGTGTTCCTCCACACGCTTGTGTTGAAATGTTAAATACGACAATTGTGCTATAATATTATTAAACATTTTATCCTCGTTCAAATAGTGATTCTTTAAATTTTATTACATTACGAGTATGTAATAAAATTTAAAGAATAAATATAAGAGTTATCCCTTGCACCTCCTCACCAATGTTGATCGTCTAGCTTTCGTCAAACTCAACCAATTTAATTGAATTTTTTTTTATACGAGCCCCAATGCAAAATAGTTCGTCTAGTATGGAAAGTAGTACAAGCCGTAAAATATAGAAAGTAAATAT
>JAOCPS010401768.1:0-12202 GCA_025505425.1 Graphium colonna | reverse complement strand
TATCTTCGTTACTATCTTCCGCATACGTCCGTAGAACACAGGGGAATAAAGTGGGTCGGACCCATGCGTGCAAGTGAGAGCACAAAAGTTTTATTAAAGTTTTACTTGCAGTTACGAGTCCGTGACCCAGACACTGGGGACTGACCTTCACCTGACCTCAACATAATAAGTTATCAAGATGCATGGAGCAATGGAAAGGAAATTATACTTCCTTTTCTTAAGAAGTGCTTGCAATTTGTCGTTGATTTAAAACTTCTTTATTTTATTATTTACCGAGACAATAATGCTAAAGAAAATATGCTCTTAATATGACTACAAATGAGCTAGAACTATGAGGAATGTAAACCTCATAGTTCATAGTTGTAGTAAACCTCATAGTTGTAGTCGTATTAAAAGCAGAGGCAAACTTGGTACATTTTTTTTAAATATACAACACTGCACAAATAACCAGAAACCACTTTAACATTATTTTGATATTTTTATTTGTTCCAAATAAATAACAGTGCAGTCACAAAATTGTATAAATATATATAAATTGTAATAAACATAATATGTATTCTCAATATTATCTAAGGGATGGAGACCTGGTGACATGAAAAACGATCTTGCAGCTTAGCTTAGGCACTAACCTCCCACAATGTATAACTTTCTATATTATATAATTCATTACTGTAAAGACAAATGTATTGTGGTGAAAAAATAAATAAATTATTATTGTTGTTGCGGCGACCAAGCTATATGAATCGAACACGCTAACATTGCACGTAGAGTGGCTAAGGTTAGGAAAGACTGACCGGTCTTCTTCACTAACACACGCGAACCTTCGATAGCTGATTGAAAACGCGGCGAATTTATATAAATATATACGGCGTGGCGTAATATGGCGTTAATCCTCGATGGATAAGGGTCAACCGAGCGGTGACAATTATGACTGCATCCATATGGGTCAGACGGCAAAGAGAGACAGTCCTTTTTTCTGCAGAGGTCGAACGGTCAAAATCGTCCGATTAAATATCAGTCAAAATGGGGGTATATAGATGAAAAAGTGTCACTTCAAGTGGCATGAACAATTTTTATTATTAATGGATAATAACTAGAAATAGGTGAGTCAGAAGAATGTAACAGTACACAATTTCGGCGATAATATTGCATGTTACATTGCAAAAAAGTTTTTCATTCTTCTGCTACTAACGTAATTAAATAACATTAAAGGTCGTTAGCATCATATCGATAAATAAATTAACTTTTAAGTCTTGTCGACGCCTTGTACCACGCTAAATCTGTTTAGGGAATTGTCAACATATATCGATTCTTTATTTAATCACTTTTACTTTTTTTTCAGGTCATATTTAAACGAAATTTGATGCAACCCAAACAATGTCATAATCAACCCAAGCCAAGCCCAAATAATCAAAACCTTTTATTGTGACGACGGCAATTAAAAGACCGGTATCACAACTTTAAAGCTTTGGTTGACAGGCCCATAAGTCTTTGTCTCTTGACATCAATTTAATTTAGCTCGCTTTATACCTTTTCTCACCATAAAAACCTACCAAATTGAATTTAATTTATACATTAATATAACAACGAGTGAATCCTCGTGATCTCGAGATCTGGAGAAATAAATCCTCGGAGCCCTTAAAGTTTCACTTGAAGTGTTTATAATAACTACAACTTCCCTGTTGTATTATATCATTTCAGTAGATTCATTAAAATTGTTTTATACATATAAAATTTGTTTTATACATGTGTATTTTTTTAACTTTGTCGTCATTTTCCACCACGCACGATACCCTTGTGGAATCAAATAACGCCAGTGGTATTTCCTGACCGATATGACTTAAGGACCTTTAAGAAAAGACTCTATTCCTACCCAAAAGGCCGGCAACGCTCTTGTAACTCCTCTCGTGTTTGCGGGAGTCAATGGGCGGCGGTGAACGCGTACTATAAGGTAACCCGCTTGCTCGTTTGCCTCCTTCTCGATAAAAAAAAACATACAGATGCCCCTGAGTTTAGAAATTCGATTATTTAGACGATAAATTTTAAATGTTAAATTTAAACAGATTACATTACCTTAGCATTCGTATAATCGATAAAAATAACTTTATGTAGATATAAGTTAATAAGTTTCTATCTAATTCTTAGAGTCCCTAATGAGAAAGTCGCGTGTTCTAATCAAGTAGAGCAATATTAAACTGCACATACTCCACGTTGTTCCTATATGGGTCACGAACTTTTATCAACTACTATTAAAAGCACGGTATGTGCAGTTGTACTTGCCTTGTTAGCCCGGAAATTCGAGATTTTCGGCCAGAATTAACATATGTAAGAAAATGAGACAAATTTAACATAACATTTTTAACATAACATAGTTATTTTGCCAAAATAACATTGTTTATTTACATTTGTAACACAGACTAAAAGCAATTTTCTTATAACTCTACTCACGTTCGTCAGTCTTAGTAAAAATATTTTTACTTTTGCCTTCCGAAGCAATAACTTGCCTATTCGCTATATATAATTTCCACAATATTTTATTTCTAACAAATGTTATAATATTTGATGATATGTTACAAGTTTATTATTATTTTATGCAAGTAGGAGTTCAATGAATATTCTATTTGGTTAAGGGAGTAAATAACTTTTAATAAAAATAAAATAATCTTAAAGAAAATGTAAAATAACGGGTCGTAAAGCGCTCGCTTGTGACGTGACATTCAACTCGAGGTGCGGATAATCCAAGCTATTCCATTTTACGTGCACATTGGCTAGACGTGTTCGGGAGTAAAGCTATTAGCTACAGCTCAACAGGCTATAGGGTCTATCCACTCAGAACACGCTATTGTGTTACATATAAAATTTGTGTTCGTAAAACGCACTATGAGAAAAATAATATAATAATTGTAACTGGGTGAGTCACTTTCAATACTTTAGAACGTTATATTTGGGGATCATATATGAAGAATAAAAATATTATTAAAAATAAAAATTGAATTACCACTGTGTAAACAGATAGATCCTAAAGTTAAAAAAATGATAACGTAATTCATGTTCATCCGAGCGGACACGGTGTGGCCGGAGTGAGGCGGAAGGTGGAGTGACGGGTCGGCGGTCTCGCGCGTATCATCTGACCACAGCCATAACACTTTATTCATTTATTGGAAAATTTGGGCTAAAACTATGTCAATCGAGTACCCAGTGCTCTCCTTTAAGTTAACGTTCATGTACCTAAAAAGTTATTGCCATCATAAAGTTAATGGTTTAATCCAAAAGACGGAAAATATTTAAATTTTCTAACAGCCCGTAAAACAGAAAGATGTCTGCGTTAGTAAAAATAAAGACATATCTTTTCCGTAGAAGGGAAGCCAGAGATATAATTAATATTAAAATCCTATTTAACACTTATCATTGTTACGTTTTTTACGGTTATCAGTATATAGTCTTCTTCCGTCTATATCATAGTATGTTTTTTCTTAATTTTTTATTACTTTTCAGTATTTTAATATTTATTTATATTTTAGGCTCTACACAAAAACAGACTACATATATATACAATAACATACTACACCGTATCCCTTATCGAGATGGTTTCACAGAAAACCAGTTATGTAGCAATTAGTTGCATTATATGCCGAGTGGAGACCATTTTTGGCATAAAAACACGGCAAGTCAGTCAGTCAATTGGTGAATGTAATATTATTTTTAGTCTTATGCAAAGTACTGCTTTTATTTTTGTCTCTGTAATTGTTATTGATGTTTTTATTTGTTATTTGTATTTGTTTTTCATATTTTATTGTTATTGTTTTAATGTACCAATTGTTTGTTTATCATTGTTATTTTTGGTTTCTACTCGAGTGCTGTATGTGTTATATAAAGTATATGTCTATGTCTATGTCTATATGTCTATCAGAGAGAAATTCCAAATCTACTGTAAGTGATTCATGCAAAAAGGCCATAAGCACACCAGCTATATATAAGTTATTTTGATTATTAATAGCTGTTACGCGCGTGTAGCTAAAAATTATATATTACTGTGAAAATCGAAACTGCAAGACCGAGTTCGAAAGGAGAGTCATGACATGCTCTCTAGGGTTGCGACTTTTTTTTATAGTAAGGAAAACAAACGAGCAGACCGTTCATCTGATGGTAACCGATCCCGTCGCCCATAGACACTCGCAACATCCGGAGAGTTACGTGTGCGTTGTCAGCCTGGGAAATTGGATATGATAGGTTTATTGTATAGGATGGTATAGCAGATTTGGAGGGGAAAGGAGTGTGAAAATAAAAGGATAGACACGGCCATCCAGCATCCTAAAAGGTCATGCTTACTTTATATTATGCCAACTTTGTTAAGGGCGGTGGTACTTCCCCGGGCGAGCGCGGCCGTAAAAGTGCAGCAAAAGCTGTGAAAAGAGGATATGATCTACCACCTGATTCTAAAATGAAACTGGGTAAGACGATGGCGATTGTAGATGGAGTAACTTTGTCACCGAATGCTACCCTCAAAACAGAAAACGTGGTGGTGGACGACCAGCAGATAGGTGGGTCGACGATATAGTACAAATCGCGGGAAGGAACTAGATTGCAATGGCGTGAGGCAGGGGATGGTGGCGCAGACAAATGGGAGCATGTACTCGTCAGTGGGTATAAGAAGGCTGAAATAATGCGAAAATTAATAAATAATCATTTTTGGCGTCTCATTTTATTTGTGTGAATGTATTGTATTCCCAACTATGTCAATTTTTTTCGTAAAAACTCCATTAAGTTAATATTTAATTAAGTAATATATGACGGATTTTAATATTATTGTTGTGAAAGTATGGATACTCGAGTTATTATGAGGTTATTTGCTAGGACACTCCTCGGAAAGGAAGACAAACGACCAGACGGTTCACCTGATGGTAAGTGACCCCGTCACCCATGGACACACGCAACATCCGGAGAGTTGTGAGTGTGTTGTCAACCTGGGAAATTGGATACAATAGGTTTATTGGGTCAGGATTAAGGATTTGGATGGATAGGAGTGGGAAAAGAAAAGGGTAGACATGGTCATCCGGCATCCCCAAAAGTCACGCATACTTTATTATATGCCGACTTTATAAAGAATATAAGATAGTTGGAATTTTTATAGACTATGTATTTCTATTGCCACTTCAACAAAAAATAATACAATTAAAGAAAAAAATGCATCAAGCTAAAATAGTACGGAATCCTATGTGCGAATCACAATTATACATGCATCTTTTTTTTTGAAAGGAAGGCAAACGAGCAAACGGTTCACCTGATGGTAAGCCATCCCGTCGCCCACACATGTCACATCCAGACAGTCGCTAGTGCGTTGATAACCTGGGAAGTTTGAAAGAATATCTTAATTGGATAGGATGAGGTTGGGATTGAGGATTTGGAGGGGAATCGAGAAGGAACGGAAAAGAATAGACATGACCATCCGGCATCCCCAAAGTCATGCATACTTTATTTTAAACCGACTTTATAGATGGCGGTGGTACTTCCTTGGGCGAACGTGACCATAGAAGTGCAGCAAAACCTTTCAAAAGATATTATGGTCTACTTTACGCTTACATACCATTTGAAGGAATATAAAAACTTCAAATAGATTAACTACATATTTACTGCATAATAAAATAGTAACAAAACGTCCTCTTATTCCAGAAAAATATTAAAACCACTAAAATTTATAAACAAAAAGTGTTTCGGTTCGATTTAAAACGTTCAAAAATGCACGACTGCCCTCAGCGTGGCTGTTACGCAGATGTCAATGAAATATATCTCCGATGAATCTCAATTAAGTGAACTATATATTTTTAACGCATCATTTCAACCAAAAGTATCACGGACCATCTGTTCCCATAAGAAACGTATTAGTGCATTATTTATCGATTACAGACGATGTTACGATTTCTCCCTCCGATCTTAATAGATTTACTACAAAATGTTAACAATAATGTATTTATTTTATGGACAACAGTTCCTTTACTCCTCTTTTAATTACTCATCTTTTTTTGAAATGATATATAATGATGAAATGATATAGCTTTAAACTCTTTTGATGTCGGAAAAAAAAATCCCAAAAAAAAAAAAAAATTATCCCAATTTTCATGTGTGGAGTAGAAACTTGACAATCAAAGCCAGAGAAAAGAATAGAATAGATGCGTTCGAAATGTTCTAGAGGCGTATGCTAAGGATACCGTGGACCACCAAGAGCACAAACGTTTCTATTCTATCCCAACTCCAAGTAACTACTAGACTCTCTTCTTTATGCCGCCAGCGCGTGCTTTCTTTTTTCTGGCATATTATAAGGAAAAGCGGGGACAGCCTAAAGAATTTCATAATCTTGTAATCACAGGTAACACTGAAGGCAAGTGACCACGAGGTCGTGCGCCGGCGATATGATCAGACCAAGTGAGAGAACCCCATAAAAATAATTTCACACCACCGTCAAAATGTTTAGCAAAAAAATCGGATGAAAAAAATGTATGCAATTAAGGCTGCCATCACACCAGGGCCACGATATTCAGCAATGAAGTAAAGACCGCAGAGAGAAAGAGATGTCAGAGAGGAAAACAGATGTTTAACAAATTAAAATTGAAATCGATCTCCAACCCAGTTCTTTTGATTTCAACTGTAATTTAAAATCAGGGTTTTTGGATCTATTAACTATTCCAACAGGCAAAAATAACTCTAGGATCGTCTGTCATATTTGGATACGAATCTCAGTCAACTACTTATATGCACATATATGTACTATAATAGCTAAATGTTTATATAGATAAAATAGAATATAGTAAATAGAATTTATAAAGTAAAATAATTAAAAAGATTGTGTGGTCATTGTCTCCATTGATCAAAAAAAATTCGAAATGGAAATCCTTACAAAACAATTTTCTTACCTACATATCTACATTTTACAAATTTGCTAATAGATCACTATACAAAATTCCTTCTGTTCACATAACGATCTGTTTTCAAAACGAATTAATATTAAGAAAATACTGAATACATACTTATAAAGCTCGTATGGTCTTTAGTAAGTTGGCTGCTCAGCTACGCCATTATTCCACTCAGCAAAAATGTCAAGGCGTTAACAATAACTTGCCAAAACGATTAAGAGAAAGTCCTGAGAACCTACTTTTATCACATTTAAAAACAATTAAGTTGAAAATCAAATGAGCTTTTACTATTTATATTTTTTTTAATTTCTTTATCGCGTATTCATAAAAAGGCACGACTTCGCAGAGGGTAACATTAATATAAAGAAAACAAATGAAGAGTTGGTGATATCTACATATGTTTACGATCAAACAAACCGTATAATTAAGCCGATATTTGATTCTTATGACGTCAGCGGAGATATAAAGTCCTTGACAATATTTAAGCCAATAACCAAGGAAGCTATGTTTTTTGCTCTTTATTTAAAAAAAACTCTGTCCTTATTATAAGGCGTATGTCCTTTTTTATTTTTGCCTTACCACATACAAGTGTATATTTATATATATATGTATAAAACGTGAGCATTCATTTCATCTTATGTTTCTTTAAATATAGTTTTTTCATTGATTTATGTAAGTTTAATGTAGATTTTTCAACACTAAGTCATTCTATTATTTTTAAGTTTATATAGCGATTGAATATTTAAGTCATTTTTTTTTAAAGATTAAAATTAATAAAACATACATTTTAGATAGTCGGCCGACATATTTGGTCCAAATCACACTATAACTACAATGTTACACGTAGAATACAAAATCAAAATATGTTTATTCACATAGGAGACACGAGATTCGTTCATTATAAGCTACCACCAGCACGGAAAGCAGATTTTACTGGGAAGAGCTGGCGAGAAACTCAACAGTTGCTCTTTTAAAATTATATTGGCTTAAATTTTCTGCAAACAATGATTCGCTCTTAAACCTACGCGAGTAACAACAGTTCTTGACCACATAGTAGTGTCATAAAAGTGTATTTTTAATTTCACATTTAAATTGTTCAAAAGGTAAGCTTGATATTGTTTGTCAAAAAAAGAAAAGAAACCATTGTTGTGAAAGACGAAAATTTTACAGTTTAAAATATTTATCTTAACTTTATTCAACCTGGTTCTTTCACGTGACGTGAAACGCAAGTTAAGCTGTGGGCTGAGTCTAATAAATGTTATATTGGGCCACAACTACACGCGGTCGTCTTAAGCTGTATAAAGTAACCATTAAACGTTAAAATTAAAGATTCTTCTTAGATGTAAAAGGATTTTAGTATCACTTTTAGTATTTATTATCATTAAGTTTAGCGTCACATCAATGTCTTCTGTAACCATGACATATATAGCGTCATTTGTCCACACCGCACGACTTACCACATGACAGATGACGTTACCACATCCGTTCCTTAAGCTCAAACAATACCTTAATAGCTATTTCAGTAGTGTCAACAGTCAGTGGGTTACCGGAATCTTGGAAATGTTCCAATGGGATGACAGCACTCGTCTACTGGCATAAAACTGTCACTTGACAGGCCGCGTCTTTCCAAAACATGATAAATGATGTTCGACGCAGGACAAACAATGGGGACGAATTTAAATTTATACTGAAGTATTTGACATCGTATTCCGTTAAAATATCAAGGACCGACTGGAAAAAAATGTTTAAAATTGTAATTAATAATTAAATTAACTACTTTTATGTAATATTGGCGATCTTTGATAAGAACAACTTATTTCATTCTGAATTGGTCTAAGTATTCCACCCTCGATAAAACGTTATTTTGTGAACGTTTGTCATATGGAATATAAACGAGTAATAAAATGTCAAATATTATCATATAATAAAAAGTTGTAGAACTCGAAAAGACAGAAATAATTTTAAATCGTAAAGAAAATATAAAGGTGGTAGAGTATAACATCCTTTCACAGCTTTTGCTGCACTATTACGGCCACCGCCCTTTATAAAGTCGGCATAAAATAAAGTATGCATGACTATTGGGGATGCCGGATGGCCATGTCTATCCTTTTTTTCTCAATCCTATCCCCTACAAATTCTTAATCCCGACCCATCCTATCAAATAAACCTATTGTATCCAATTTCCGTGGTTGACATTGCACTCGCAACTCTCCGGATGTCGCGTGTGTCTGCTCGTTTGTCTGAATTTACATAAAAAAAAATATAGAAGGCCGAGAGCTGGCACCAATTTTAGGGTAGGTATTTGAGGCACGTTAAAAACTTGTCCCATACAACAAATCAAACATGAAGATCTGGCTAGTGAGTAGCGGGGCAACCCCTAAAATTTTATTTCAAAAATATGCTTGAAGTCATATGAAATTTTTATATGTTGTAATAGTGAGATATGGGACAAGTTTTCAGCTTTTAATACCTACTCAAAAATGGCTGCCAGCTCTCAGTCTAATAGATTAATTTCATATACACACCCTTTTAGTTCTGTGTTATGATAAGGATTTTTTTTTCATTTTAGGCTATTTTTCATGAAAATAACGTGTGCAAATACTTGTGATCGCCAATATTGTGCAAAAATATGTTGTAAGTACATTTTACATGAGTTATTGCTTTTAATAAAGTTTACGACCACTCTCTACGCTTTCCTAAAATATGCGGAGCCGTAAAAGGGTGCAATATGGAAGATGCCGAAAAAGTATTACCTTATAACGTCACGTTATCTCCAAATTTATTAAACATCAGTAGAAGGTTAAAAATAGTTAAAGAACTAAAGGCAAAATTACGTAGAGATAGCAAAATGTACTGACTAACAGTCAGATACCAGCTCATTTCCCTTCAGAAATATTTTACACGGCTTCCTTTCTACAACTTTTTAAAACTTAATGTTAACGTAAGCAAATCGTAATTAAATTAATTTTATAAACTAGCCCAAGGGAAGAAAAGGAATTTAAATTAATGTTAAAATTAATTTTTAATTACTCTATTAACATAATCTGATTAAAATTTAACACAACCGAATGGAAAGACAAATATGTATATCATTTACTTACAACAAATAAAAGACAAATTATCTAAAATACGCGTGTAATATATGGACGATATATTAAATATCAATAACCAATGGAAGTAAATGCTTTGTTTACTCTCAAAAGGTGTTATTTAAAGATCAAGATACGCTCCTTTTGCAGCATTCGTCGACTAAACAAGTTTTATTGCGTCGCAGGAGTTTTTTTTAATCAAACTGCGCACTTGGGACACGTGGCCTGCCCGGATAGGGAAGTACTTCATTTTTTACAGCCGACGAGATGGGAACAATGTGTGCGATTTTATCAAGTTTCTTTTGTACTGTGGTATGCTTATATAATTTACAAGCTATGCTTGCGGCTATGCTTAAACAGGGCTGATTCTCATTTACGCATCAGAGCCGACTACAAAAATGAAGAGGTACTAAAGGCTTGTGAATATTTTTATCTGCTTGTATTCCAGGCTATACAATCATTGTAATATTTCACTAAATGAACTAAGAACTTGACCGGTTACTACGACATTGACTGCGGCGTCGCAGGTCGTGGGTTCGATTCCTACAAGTTACAAATATTTGTATGACGTACAAATAATTGTTTCAGATCTGGGTGTTTGTCTTTGTGCAACTTTTGTTTGTAAAACGCCCTTGTAACACAGAACTTTGATCTTATAATAAGGGACTTTGATCTTCTTATCGTTTAAAAAGAAAAAAAGACTGTTCAGCTTTAGTGGAATATTAAATCAATAAATCATGGATTATGAAATCAATTATCTACTAATACACCCACATACTTACAAAAATATATATTTTTTTTAATTTTAAATTTGAGACGACAGAGTGCAAGTGTGAGTTTTAACAATGTTATAGAACGATCAATTTGATTCCACAGGTCAATAGATCGATATTCTAATATTATAAAGCTGAGAAGAAAAAAAAAGTTTGTTTTTCTATTTGGTCAAACGCGTTAATCTCGGAGACTACTGGTCCAAACTGAAATATTGTGTGTTTGTGTACAGTGTTGAATAGTCTATTTATCGAGAAAGGTTGGGCTTATAAAACGCTATCACCAATAGGTGCGGAGTATCAATGAAAAATCTTGCAATAACGAGAAAAATATACGGGTGTAAAAATAAAGGGACCAGCTACTATCCACTTCACCTTATACGTTCGACTCCTAAGATTCATAGCTAGATTCTACATAGCCTAAATAATGCCCCATATTTTTTATATCAAAACAGTCTTTCAAGTCCGACAGTATTACTCACATCAGAGCTTTTAAACAAAAAAATCTCTTTATAGCTTTAAAAAACATGAACGAAAACTTTACTTATTGTAAATCATTCCATACAGTTCTCGAGAGGTCTCTCTTCAGGTGATATGCAAACTAATAAATAGAATTTATTGTAACCGTTTGATGGTACTAAGCAAAATTACTCAGCTATCGGTTTATTAGGGTTCCGTAGTCCTCTAGGAATCCTTATAGTTTCGTCATGTCTATCCGTCCGGGCTCAGTCTTCTTCCCCCTCCCCCAAACATACAACGAAAAATTGATAGGCTTTCGGAAGCATGGTCAACAATGATTTGTCTGCCATCAAAAATTGGTCTGATAAATTTAAGATAGTTATGAATCCGGCTAAGTGCAAAGCGATCGTCGTTGGAAGCGCACGTACCTTAAACAAGGTAGATTTAACCACGTTCCCGCAAACGAGAGTAGTGCAGGTCTTAATTTTTCTTCTCATCGACTATGGTGACGTTTGCTATTTCGACCTGAATGCAGATCACCTCAACAAACTTTACCGACTTCAAAATAACTGCAATCGAATCATTTTTAATCTTTGTAAGTACGATAATGTCTCTACATACCGTACCCACCTTCAGTGGATGCCTATTCGACAGCGACGCTCCTTACGAGCTCTAACCACTCTTTATTATTTTCCTAATTCTTCTTATACTCCGTCATACTTATATTCTCATTTTCAGTACCTTTGTGAAGTCACTAACAAAAATCTTCGTTCAACGCACAACCCTCGTCTTCAATGACCTATCCACTGTTCTGGCTTCATGCACTCCTCTTTTTTATCGAGTCCATTATTTTGTGGCATAAATTAATTCTTGAAACCAGGATAGGTCAAATCACTGTAATATTATTTTGTGCACCTTCCCTAAAATAAAAGTCTAATAAAGTAAAAATGATTTTAAAAAATCAACTTACCGCCTT
>JAOCPS010401658.1:0-12203 GCA_025505425.1 Graphium colonna | reverse complement strand
AAACGGGTACGAATGGTTAAAAGTCGTTAAACCTTACGTAATGAGATGGTTCCAAGCTCATGTGTTACGTAGGATTAAAACAAAATAACGAGTATGTTATAGGGAACTTACGTTGCACAAATAAGTTTTTTCCTAAGAAGTGCCTTACAAAAGTTTGGCCAAAAGTTTTAGTTGGTGTTCGGACTATCGGAGGCCTGTTATTGCCTATATTTTTCCCACACTTGGGAGTATATTTACACTTAGTACATCTCTGTTCATATTGCTAACTTCTTTCGCAGTAATAAATTTAGTATTTACTTCCTATATTTTGAGGCGGAAGTTCATATTTGAGTTTTATTATATGAATAGTTTTGATCATTTAAAGAATTAGAAGAATCGTTTAAGTCTATGATATAAATTGATCGAGTAACATTTATTTTTAAATTTAAACGTTTAATGTTGTAAAACAATTTAATTAATTAATCGGTTGAAATAAGTTAGTTTCATATATTCAAGTGTAAACTTATATATAAGTTTCGTGCATATGTGTCGATTTCTTAATTATGTTATATGTATTTTCTTAATAATATTTCTGACACGCCTTTTTACGGAAATCAACAAATAATGCTCCGGACCACTTCGACAGCATTTTTAAAGCACTCATGTCACTTAAAGCTGAAAGAGAGCCTCCGACTACTTGAGACATCAAAGGAAACACAAAAGTATCAATCATTTTTGCACCACATTTCATTTTGTGTTGAGGTGCTTAACCTGTCGAGATTTATTCGTGACATATTTTTATGTCCACTCTTAATCCTAATGACAACTCGTGAAGTGCTAAGAAATAAATCGATATGTTCCATATTTTGGCTCTTTTAATTTAGGCAGGTGTCACCTATTAAGAAATAATTACTTACAATAAGCTGAAAGAAACTTTTCTTATATTTCTTAGAAGAATAAAACGTGTTATAATGTGGTGGTGGAAAGTGATGAAATATGTTTATTAAAAAAGCTTTTATTTGAACTCTCATCTGTTACTGAAATTTATAAAGAGGAAAATGTTTTTAACCGGTCTATCGGATATTCAATATCTCGTTATTACGTTTTATAATGGCGCTATTTACTGTTAAATATAACGTTATCTAAAATTAAATTTTATATAAAGTTCAATTTAAAACTTAATGGTATCACGCACAATTTTAGTAAATTAAAATTTTCCGATAGTAAAATGTAATGTAGAGAAAAATTAAAGAACCGTTACAGATCTTGGAAGCCGTAAGATTTATAAATATAAAGAAGGAAACACGAATGTATATTAGATACATCATAAAATATATATTTATTTCTCTATTATGTCTACAAGAAATTATTATTATATATCACCATAACATTTTGTTTTGTTGCACCTACAACAAACTTCTACCACGGTTCAAAGTTCACAAAAAATATTAAAATAATCTACCTAGACTTTACTCTACTTCTATTATTACTAAAAGTAGTGGAACTATTAATGTTAGTGGATATGTACTATATATTATTTATGTAGTACGCACAATAAATTATAATCTAAAACTCGATCAAAATCAATGAAAGAAATTGCTTTTAGTAAGAAGCCTGTCCTAAGTATACCGCAGATTTAAAAAATGTATACTTTTCACTTAGTGTGTGCGTTTTATAAATAATGTTTTTTTCGTTTGCAAGTTAAGTGCAAATTATTGTAATAGGGAGGGTAGTTTGAAAATTCGATTAGGCGAAACGTGTCACTACGTGAATAGTTAAAATGTAGATACACCAAACCTACAATAATTGTAATATCGCTTTGAACGAGTATGAGAGTCAACCGGGTGACTGGTGAACTACTTGCCATAATCGTTATACACTTTATATTTGGGGATCATATATGAATAATAAAAATATTATTAAAAATAAATAGTGTTTTACCACTAAGTAAACATAATGCGGCCATCGACCGAAATTACAAATATCATATTGCCAAGGTTGTAATACAGATCTCTCTGGCAATTTGCGAGTTTTTCTCTATGATATTTTGTCAAAGTCCAGGTTTCGCAGCCATATGTGATGCAAGGAAGAACACATGTATCGAAGGTCTTTTTCTTAATGTTTATGCCGAGATCCTTGCTTTTCACAATTTTCTTTAAGGTCCAAAATTTTTTCCATCCCGTAGCAATTCTCTTGTCAATTTCTTTTGATATTTGATCACTTGGTGATATGATGTGACCAAGATACACATATTCTTTTACATATTCGAGTTTTTGTCCATTAACATTTATTTCTAGAGCTACCACGTTTGTCATTATTTTAGTTTTGCTTGAGTTCATTTCCAAACCTACTTTTCGGGTTTCGTCTGCTAGGTCCTGTATCATTGATTCTAGTACGTTAGGGTTCTCTTCCAATATAACTAGATCATCAGCGAATCTTAGGTGGTTCAATCTCGATCCGCTTATGTTTAGTCCTAGATGATCCCATCCTAAATTCTCGAACATATGATCTAGCACTGATGAAAATAACTGTGGTGAGAGTAGGTCACCTTGCCTGACTCCCCTATTGATTGAAAAAGTATCTACTAGAAACTTCAGCTTGACACTAGCTTTACTCTTATTGTAAAAATTTCTAATGATCTGTATGTAAGCCTTGTTCTTTAAGACTTTGTCATAAGAATTTATGTTTAATACTGTCAAAGGCTTTTGAATAGTCAATGAAGGTTAGATAGATAAGTTGGTGTGTTCGATTGTGCTAAAATTTTTCCTAAATTATGCCTGTTAATACTAAACAGCGAGCCTGTTTGATATTCAGTATAGATTGACTTTTGCAAAAAACTTATATACATTTAAAATACACTACTCTATACAGAGATATGGGCCTATAATTTTCAATATCATCCTTTGAACCTTTTTTGTTTGGAAGTAAAAAAGTAACAGCCTATTTTTGATTATCCCACTGCTGGGCTCAGACCTCCTCTAGAAAAAGGGTATAGGGCATAGTCCACCACGCGGCCCCAGTGCGGATTGGTAGACTTCACATATCTTAGATATATTATTTTAATGATATGCAGGTTTCATCACGATGTTTTCCTTCACCGCCGAGCACGTGGTAAGTCAGTACTTAAAATTGCAATTAGAAAATTGACAATTTCATTGGTGTTGGCACCGGGGATCGAACTCAAGTTCGCCTCGAGTAAACAAAATTGAAGGCGAGCGCCCGGACTCTGAGCTGCCACGGCTAATAGAATGCTTGATGAAGTATTATGTACGAATCTGCCCATTGTTTTGGGATATTGCCAGTAATAAGTATCTCATTGAAAATTGTTGTTAATATCGGACCTAGTTCTTGAACAGTTTCTCACATGAGCTCATTTTGAATTCTGTCTGGGCCAGGGGATTTTTCCATCTTCTGACTATTAATAGCCTTTTTTATTTCAATTGTTATATTTCTGGTACCTATTCGATATCGACTGTTATGTTTTCATTGGAAAATTCATAATCTCTTATATTGATGAATCCACTATCGGGAGACGCTGTGCTTGATAGATTCGAATATAGAAAGAGGTAGAAGTCTGTTGCTATATTTAAGATTACGCTGCGTGTAGTTGGCCGATTTTTAACTTTTAACTTTGGAATCCATTCTTTTCCTTTTTCACGGAGTTCTCTGAGAGCCTGTCGTATACCTCCCGTTTTGATTATACGGTTTTCAAGAGTTTTGATTCTCCTGATTTTCCGATCGTTTTTCATATTTTCGCGGATTTGTGTACTAAGATTTGTATTTTCTTATATATTTTGCTTCCTCTTCTTTTCTGATATATTTTTTTTCCTTTCTGCAATTAGTTTTATTGTTTCTTGGCTAAGAAGGTGTATTTTATTCTTAGTTGTTAGTGTATTTACCTGTTCCTTGAGCTTACTTTCTACTCTAGCATATTTTTTGTTCAAGTTTATATTTGAAGTAACAACTTTCATCAGATCTTCAGTGGAGTCATCCAGAGAGTGTTGTTGCTAAGAATTCGCTGGCAGTTTTTTGCATTGCTTTCGGCATAATTTTTTTTGGAGTTTGTTCAGATAGACAATAACGTACCATGCGGTGATTGGTATTAAAGTTCAGGTTTTGTATTATGCTAGTGTTACTAAACAGTCTTGTTTTGTAAGTCATGATAAAATTTATCTCATTCCTGACCTTCCCATCTAGAGATGTCCAAGTCTATTTGGTTTTCTGTTTTTTTGCGAAACATTGAGTTAAGCAGATTCAGATTGTGTTCAAGCAAAAATTTCACTAGTTTTTCTCCATTTCTGGTTCTTTTGCCGTTTGAAAATTTTCATATAATATGTTCTTCTCCAGGCATTCGGGCACCTTCCTGCGCGTTAAAGTCTCCCATGATCGCCACATTATTAGCCAGCTCAAGTTAATGTAAACTTTCTGGTGTTGTTAAGGCTCGAGTGTTCAGTGTATATAAGTATAGACAACAAAAGTTTCGTTTCTGTTTTGCTAGTTTTGCTTTCTTTGTCGGATTCGTTAGAGGGTGACGGTCTTCTTCCCCCACGGTGACCAGCCGGCCTGGGGTGTAGTTTTCCGAAGTTGGTTTTAATAATATGGTTGTTGTTTGAAGTTTTATTTGATTTCGGGTGCCGGTAGTCATTACAAGTTTTTTGTGTTTAACGAATAAGAAGACAGAGAAGCTGATCTCCCTCGTTGAACATAGTTGAAGATGTTAGGTTTTGTGATATCTTTTGTTGGTCTGGTTTCCTTGGTGGTCTGGGGTTTCGCATTTAGTTTGGTGTTTACTATGTTTTTTGAGTTGACGAATTTAGTTAACCAGAGTCTTCCCTCTTCCTTTTATCTCTGTATTTATCTGTTGGTGTCTTTACTATTATTTTATCGTATTTCAAATAGGATATTTTTCCTTTCTTTTTTTCTTCTGTTACGGTTACGCTTATGTATTATAGGTTGGCCGCAAATGTGTCCCTGTTTGTTGCGAGGTGAAAAAACTCTTCGGCGTACCTAATTCGTGTTCTTTATATTTCTTAAACTTCACTTAATAACTAAAGGGCTCACAAAACTTTGTTTGTTACGTAGAGTTCTGTCAATATTCGCTATTTTAGTTTAGTTTTCAATATCCACACTTTCACAGCTTTTTTGCACTTGTAAGTCACTGTAACTGTACTTTTAAATATATTCTGTAGCGTTATTAATTTAAAATTGATTTTTATCTGCGGAGACGACGTTTACAAGTTCAAGTGGCGCCCTAATTAAATTTATTCGTTACCAAAATAGGAAGACTAATATTATATATCCCAAAATTTTACACTGAACGTAATCTGAACGAGTCCTCGCAAAGTTTTAGGACTGTTATTTGGAAAGTTGTAGAGTGTGGAATGTCAAACAAACTCCGGCGACAACTTCCGGAACTGAAAAGTCCATGTTTACTTTAGTAAAGCCAGGTGAGGTCTTACTCTAAGCTCTGTGTAACTATGCTAGTTAAATAAATTAAGCTAAAATGTTTTAGCTACTAATGTATTAATATGCAACAACATGATAATAATACCTTTTAAGTCGTATAACACTGTATTTCTAAAAAAGTAAAAGAACTATCAATGAAACAGGTATTGTGACACCTGTAGTTACTATGCCGAGAGGATGTACTAATAATTATGTTGTTCGTTGTTTTTTAAGTTGCTAGCGACAATTAATAAAGTTATGTTTTAACAGATAATGTACAAAAATATCAGTTACAAATTAAGGTATCGTGTTAGTCGAAAGCTGACATTATATTAAAGGTTTATATGGAACTCTGCCGGAGATTCGCTTTATAACTTAAGGTATTCTATTTCGTAGAACATGCTGCTTAGAGCTTGTAACTTATTAGATAAGATGATAGAGTAATCTCTCTCCTCGGTGATCAAACAAGCATGTTACGATCTGTGTGATGATTATTCTTATCGATGTATACAAACTCTATTGAGCCTAAGGTCTAAAATTATTAACATCGTTTATTAAATAAAAGTGATTTTTTTAAGTAAGTGAATGTAATAGAAAAACACATTTTGAGTTTTCTAAGGTATGACATTATACGAAGTGACTAGCGTTTTTTTTGTGATAAAATACATTTGGTTTAATGTGTATTTATTCTGTATGCAACACAGCTTTGTATTGTAAGAGGTCAGAACATGTTGCATTGTATTTGTTACGACGGCGTCGTTTTATCTAGCATGAAATTGTTTCAGTGTCACTCGTATTCGTAGTTGAAGTTTTTGCAAATTTATAGCACCAACAAACTTGCTAGAGCTTGTGTAATACGTTGTACAACTATTTTATCCAAATTACAATGATTTTATGTTTGTAATATTTTTTTATTGAAGGACGGTGCTTAAGGATGGTGGTATCGATTACCGCCCTTAACAAAAAACCGCGGATACTGTATCAAGGGTTACGGGATGGCCATTTTCTCCATTATCTTTCCCTGCTCCTTTTCCCTCCAAATCCTTAATGTTCATGACCTATCTTACCCAATAACAAGTCGATCAAACGAACAATATCGAATTTGCAGTATTGGTAAGGAATTCGCAATTCTTTGGATGCTGTGTAAGCTCATGTACGACGGGATCACTTAAGATTCTTCATAAAAAAATCACGTAAAAACGACCCATACTACATTTATAAAAATATACTTGTACAAGAAAGCATGGATAAATGTTAGTAAAATATTTCTAATTTTGTTTTTGAGAGTTATGAATATTAGACATTTTTAAATTGAACAACTTTACGGATTTTATGGCGGTTTATTTTTAAATTACCCGAATGAAGAATACCCCGTATGATGAAATTATCTGTAGTGTAGAGGATTGTTTATTCAAAAATAACATTGGAAAGGAGGATTTAGAAGGCATACGTCAGTATATTTCCAGTATGTTACGACGAGGTTCTGCCCCGTAACTAAATCTTCCTAAGGATGAATTCACTGCGTTAAACAACTTGCGCAATAATAAAGAACTGAAAATTCTACGCTCGGATAAAGGTACAACTGTTATTGGATAATAGCACTTATAAAAAGGTTAAAACTGATTCCACAACAAAAACGCTTAAATTAACTAGCGATTTATTAAAAAATTACTCCGAATAATTAACTCTAGACGTCAAAATGCTAATACCCTCTTGCCCGAAACCTCCAAAATTGTATGGGTAACCTAAAGTACAAAAACCAAATGCTCCATTGCGTCCTATTGTAAGCCAGATCGACTAACCAACTTATAGACTGGCTCAACACCTAGTCACAATCCTTACACCATTAAGAGAACACACAACAGCTTACACAAAAGACTCGTACCACTTTGTCAGTTAGATAAAACGCCTTTGTCTCACTGATAATAAAACTATGGTCAGGTATTGATATTCAGTCGTTGTTTACACAGCTTCCTTTAGAAGACTGTATATCAATTGTAACCAGAAAGCTAAATGCGAAAAACATGCCTTTAGAATATGTATTACTTCTTAAACATTGCCTTACATCTGGCTATTTCTTTTAGAATGAAGAATTCTACATATAGATGGATGGTGTAGCTATAGGCTGTCCAGTATCTCCCATTGTAGCTGACATATTTATGGAGAACTTTGAGGAGAAGGCCCTTAGTACAGCTCCCATACATACTAGATTTTACAAGCGGTATGTAGATGACACCTTCACAATTTTATCGTCAGATAAAATAAATGCATTTTTAGATCATCTTAATTCCATACACCCAAAAATTAAGTTTACAATGGAATTCGAGGCATATAACTCCTTAGCCTTTCTAGACGTTTTAGTAAGTCGCAATGCCAATAACACATTGAGCTACACTGAAGAAAGATCCAGGAGTGAAGGTCAAACAAAGAGAGCTATGAAAACACGGGTGAAGGAACATATAGCTGATTTAAAAAATAATAGCCAAAATAAGTCTGCAGTTTGTCAACATACTCTTCAATGGTCCAACCATTACATCAGATTTGATAGGTCAAAATCCTCGCAAAAAACACCGGTTCCTGCCAAGGATGATTCGTAAGGCTATTGAAATTAAAAAACATCCAAATTTCAATAGGGACGATGGTTGGGTGCTACTATCTGCTTGGGACCCCATTATAAATAAAATTAACTCAAGAAATAAGCACAGCACTGGAAGACCTAAAGATACAATTAGTAGTTACTGCATTTATCGGGCTAAAAACTAATATTCAAGCTGACAGTATGCAGGACTAACAAGTGACACCAGGACATCAAACTCCTCAGACCTACCCGTGACCATGAAGGCTGTAAAGGATTCGAAACGTCGGGTGATAAAATTTAAAAATCAACCGCGATAAAATCCGTAAAGTTGTTTAATTTGAAAATAATATATACAGCAACATGAAATAGCATTGATTGAGCTATGAAGCTGTAAATTGTTTAAACCAAGCGTTTAAGTTCACTGTACCGGAGGCCTTTGCCAATATTTTCGGTCGTGAGTAACTTATCATTTTATTTATTCAAAGTGCTTAAACCTGGCTGGTCACTCACTCACTCCTATAGCTCAGCGACCCTAAATGGGTCTTAGCTTCCGAAACGAGAGTTCTTCATAGCGATCTATCTAGCGCCATTTTACGCCAATCGGTAGCTCTCAACTCAAACAGATCTCTCTCCACTCTGTCGATCCAACGATACCTCGATCAACCGACTGGCCATTTCGCAGACTTAAGTGAGCTGGCTGGTCGGTCAGGTAATTTTGAAACTATCTGTTCCTGGTCATAAATTGGGTTTACCAAAGCATGTAACCTGTACAGTTTATGTACTTCATAAATATTTCGTCTTTGTCATTATAGTATATAATAGTATTACAAATAAAGCTACCCTTTATTTGTAATACCTTTGTTTGTAATACCGTTATTTGTAATCAATAGTAATTTTTTTACCCGTAGAACATTTTAAAATATTCATATTGTACGAGTGCAGGCTTGTTGCATATTGCAGCACAATCTCTCGTTTTGTAAATCTATATATTTTTGCAACTGCAAAATGTTTTTCGTATTAATATTAGATCATTATTACATTGTTAAAACAAAAATTATATTCGTTAAAGTTCTATAGCATTCTGTTGCTAACATTTGGATTCTGTTAAAAGAGCCTTTGAACTAGTAACAATTAACTTATTTTTCAAACAAAAGCTTGTAAACGTGACAATATGAATATAACTTTTGAAAATTATTATATATTTATGACTATGAGACTTTGAACATAGAATTTATATCCTAAATAATTTGACTTCTAAGACTTACGAAAATATTTGATATTTTTAATTAAACAACTTGACGGATTTAATTTAATTTTTTCACCCTACGTTTCGGACCCTTTACAGCGATCATGGTAACGGGTAAAAGCATGAACGCTGTAAAGGGTTCGAAACGTTGGATGGTAAAATTAAAAAAATAAACCGCGATAAAGTCCGTAAAGCTGTTAATTTAAAATATCCCAAACAATTTTATTGAAACTGTTTTTTGTTGAAATTTTATAAGTAGGTAGGCCACTAAATGTACGAATATCATTTCCGGGCTAGATTATTTGAATGGCCTCTTATACATGCTGGTTTATAGATTATATTAAAATTGAGTCAGTCTCGTATGACGATTCTATTTTTGAACTGGATCTTTTATAGAAATACAGAACATTGAAGGCACGTGATAGACCTTGCACGATTAAAAGAGAATAACGCGATGTGTAATATCAGTGGGTCCTATGTTCTATATGAAGATCATAATGCAAATTTTATATTGGAGGCTCCGAAAGTTTAAATGTGTTATAACTTCATGTTGTTAAATTTTAATAAATATGTTTTAGTTATTTTTTATGCACATTGGTTTCTTAACGTTAGTTTTGGCTATACTTGGTTTTCTTAGAAAAAAAAAACTATTTTAGAGATTTTATATAGTGTGCTTCATCATCAAAATATCGCGGAATAAATAGGTGTATAAGTCTCAAACTACTGTTAGGACCTTGTATCATGAAATTCATTATGAAATCATAATGAATTCTTATTTTTTCAGATAAGATGCATTTATCAGAATAAAAGACTAAATTCTTAAATTATTAGTATGGCACCTAAACATACGGTGAATATAGCCTAAAGCCTTTCTCGATAAATGAGCTATTTAATACTAAAATAGTTTTTCAATTTTGAGCAGTCAAACAAAACACTCTTCGTCTTTATATCAGCATAGATTTATGTAGTTTATTGAAGGAATATTTATACTATGAATTCTTTTTTTATAGTATTGTTCTTTACGGGATTCCAGCTAACAATTGCATGATTGACAATTTACACCAGGACATCAAATATCTCAGTCCTACCCATGACCATAAACGTTGTAAGAAAATTAAAAAAATAAACCGCGAAAGAATCCGTAAGATTGTTTAATTTTAAATGTCTTATATTCGCGTAGATCCCAGAAACAATATAAGCTAATGGTTCACCAGCGTCTGAGCTATTTGCTTGTTTTTTCTCTGTATAGCAGGCGTAACATTAATCCTTTTTATTTTATATTATTTGTCTTAATTGACTAATATATTTGTCTTTTCAAGGGTTTTAAAGGTAGAAAATAAATTTTGACCGACATAAGACATTGAAAGTCGAGAAGTTTGAAGGCACGCGACGCTGATATGTGCTAAAGCCAGATTGTGACAGCATCTAGCAGTACTGTAGGCGCCTAAGCCGGCATTACTCGAGGTTCTGATTGGGAGTTATAGAACTTAAAATAAACTTTGGCGACGTTAGGTCGTTAATGAAATAATACAATTCGATGCTATAGAAAAAATAAATGTCAGGCTATTATTGGCTTTTTAAGGTAATTAATGAAAAAAATTTAGTATTCATATAAAAATTCATGAAATTAATGAAAAACCCTGCGCTGCGGCATAAAGGATAAAAATTATTCGATGCTTCTTTTCTAACTTAATGTCTTATGACTTCTATATTGCATTTTTTTAAATAATGCAATTTTCGATACCTCCCATGGAAATACGATAGTGAGCGTATATAATTTATTATGCCAGGAAATGCATAAATGTTAACTTACTAATACTACTGTCTAATACTAAGATTTAACTAATGTTCATGGGTACGCAATTTTAAAAGAATGTGTACTATCCGTAACTTCAGTAATAAGTGGAACTCTTGCTAATAATCGTTTTTTAAGATTATTCTGTACTTACTCTACTTATAACCTATCTATGATAACACGTCCTCATGAGAGCTATCCTATCTTTGAGATAAGAAGAGTTTATGTTTAAAACGCTCCTTTGCTATGAGATGTTGGAAGGCTGTTTTAAAAAAATAAATTACATTTATACAAGGGGCTTATACGTAAGAAGTCAACGGCTCAATAATATGTCCGAGCAGTTATCAATTATAAAGTTACTTATCTCATTTCAATATTCTATCGTATTTTATGAGTATTAGATACTATCAATTTTAATGAACAAAGCAACATCAAAATATAGTTGTGTTTCAGCAGGAAATCAAACAAGCAGCCGAGCTATAGCAGTTGTTTCACACGTCTGTTATTGTGTTGTAGCCGAGCATCGTTTATGCATATCTCTCGCATACCAAGCCCGGTTAATTTATGGCTTGTTGCTTTGAATATAGTCTTTGACTGCTGTTGCATATTGGAGATACGTCGAAAATTAGAGTACGCTTGAGTAAAATAAATATAAGACGTGTAAATATCTTTCAGAATGATTCAACATATTCTAGCTACGCAAAAACTTCACTGATAATAATAGCTTCACTATAGAATAAGGAGAAATTTTTTTCTGTCTGTAGTCAGGTCCAAAAGTCAGTGTCAATTGTGTCAGATTTCACTACATATACAGAATTTGGCTCTATATTTATTTGCTTACTGATATAATCTTTTTTTTTACATATTTAATTCTTTAACAAAGATTCTCTTGGCAGAATATATCCATGTATTTAAATTTATTTCAATAAACAATATGCAAAGGCAGGCTTAATACTGGTCTGATTTTTGTATTAGCTAACCTTTGACTGGTAATGATATAGCGAAGTAGGTGCATTTTTCATATTAATAGTCACAAAAATTGTATCCAACTACATGTTTTAGAGTTTTCACTCGCGGCCTATTTATAATATTATGTATATTAATCTCTAAAGCAGTTTGATGGCACACAACGCATGTTTGTTTTTGTGTGCACGTCATTT
>JAOCPS010401548.1:0-12204 GCA_025505425.1 Graphium colonna | reverse complement strand
TGACGCACGGAAAAAATGGCTTTACAGGTGCCATGGTCAGGTCAGAAGCCAAATTGGGTTTCGGGCAGAATAAATCTCAAATATCTATTAATATCAGGAAAATCTATAATTATATCAGTAAAAGGTTCTAGTCTACAATTTTTTCTTTCTTCATGTAGAACATTTGTAGTTTAGTTCCAATGTATTCTAAAATCTAAATTTAAAATTCGAGGGTCAAATAACTCGAATGGTAAACATTCGACAAGTCGATGGGCTGAAAATACGCTGTCCGAAATAATGTTAACAAAGGATTAACACATAGTTGGATGTTGGATTTTAAACTTGATTAACGCTGTGATATAACTTACACTCTAAAGTATAATCACTATTTCTTAATACATTTCTAAGGCGTTTTATGTTCAGTTTTTGTAGTTTTCTAAAAAAATATTTTAAAAATGATTAATATTATATATGTGGTTTTTTTTACAATAATATGAATAGCTTACTAATTTTTTGATTAATTTCGTTTTAATACCATTTGTTTTACATATATGAAAGTGTGTGTGGGCTTATACACATTACATGGTACCTAAAAACTACAAATACTTTAAAAATTATACCAGGTTTAATGAAACTCAATAACGCATTTATGTTTTCACAATATATACAATTCACATAATTAAGTCTGCTGATATTCTGATGTTGTTGAATTTTTAGCAATACATTAAAAGTTTGCTGATAATGATATTTTGTTTTTAATATTATTATATATTAAAAACAAAATATCATTATCCTCATTACCCATTTTTTTTTAGGTATACCCTCTCTAGTGTTGACCGAAATTATTCCGTTACACAAATTAACAATAAAACATAACACTTACTATTGATGTTACAAAACTATTTGATAGATAGTTGACATACTAATTTAATGTGGACATATTAATTTAAAATAAAATAATAGTATATAAGAAAACCCGGTTTCCCTAGTCCTGTTTTCAACCGGTGCATATGGCGTTAAGTGCATGAACATCCTAGTTGCTACGAAGTTATTTTTGGCCATATTTGTACTCGGCTTGTAACTACGGACAGTTTTGTTCTGTGGTTTAATTTTGTTTCTATGAAATGGTTTGGTATAGAAATAATTCATAATCAACACAATTGATTAATTTTCGGGACACCACAATGTTTTTACGATAAAAAAGATTTTTCACATCGATTTTTTTAAATTAGACTTATTACAGAAATTTGACTATTAAAAGAAACGAGAAGGTTTGCAGCCCTTGTCATGACGCAGAATTTAATAATTTAAATTTATTATTTACCAAGCATTACATCGCAATTTGTAAAAAAATAAATCAACCCCCAAAACAGTACAGCATCTGCCTTGCCGCTTGAGGGCGTTGACGACGTCCATCGCCCTCATCGTCTTTTGTTTGGCGTGCTCCATGTAGATGACTGCGTCACGGATCACGTTCTCGAGGAACACCATCCTCGAGAACATGATCTGTGTCCAATTCCATCATCCAAGGTGTCCAATTCCATCATCCAGGGTGTCCAATTCCATCATCCAGGGTGGTCGTCTCAGTGCCTGTGATCGGTGGAGGTTTCGAGTCTTGGGCTATTCCCCTTTACTCGGACTTCGTCTCGGAGAGCAGACTCCCCGGGCTTATAGGAATACCTTAGTTCGGTGCAGTAGTGCGCTTTCCGAAATGGACCGATATTCAACGCGTCACAGTGCTGATGATAGCGCTCATCGCATCTTTGTTGCCCGCAATAACGCCCAAGATTTCAGTTAGTAATCCAAAAGCTCCTTGTAAACACTGTTGCAATAGTTGTGCAATGTTTGCCGCTGAGCAGCTGCTACTTCAGCGGCGAAGGATAGAATCCTTCTCCTCCATGACTGGTCACTCCTCCAACTTCGCTTGTAAGGCGAGAATTTCTCGTTTGCTATCTGTTTATATATCTGTTTTACAGCCTCCCGTATGGTCAACCACACCGTGTGATTCTTTTTGAAGGAAGGCCCAGCGAAGCGACCAGTGAACAGGGAGGCGTAGAAGCTGATAGTCGTAGGTGGTCTCGCGAGAACAAACGCGGCAGAACATTAGCAATTTATTTGAAAATACATTGCCGTGCACCAGATACCCTTCGGATAGCGGGTAGCTGAAGAAAACTTAGTAAAGCAAATCGTCAGAACACAGATAGAGAGGAACACCTTCAAGACGCCCCTGGCCTCCTCGTAGACGAGGCTGGAGATGTGTTTGACGCCGCCGCGCCTGCCTAGCCTCCGATTGGCAGGCTTCGTGATCCCTGGATGTTGTCCCGGAGCACTTTCCTATGCCGCTTGATACACCTTTGCCCAGACTCTTCCCCCTTTTGCCTCGTCCTGTCATTTTTCGCTCCAAATGAAGTGAGGAGCAAAGTAATGTTTGAACTGTCTTTCATAAACAAAAACTGAGTCGTCACTCCACTTCAATAATTGTGGGTAGTTGGTAATTGTTCAATTGTGGGCCACTTGAAATTATGAAGAATATTCCGTTATGCCGTTTGACGTTTATTTTCTTATTATACATACGTTCGAGCATTCTTTTTTTAGAACCTATTCCAGATTTAAAACGAGTGGTCCATTCTTTTTAATAATTTGAAGTAAAAACAAAAAAAACTCAAATCTAAGGCGATTCTTCATCAGTTCATTGTTGAAAAGATTGAACCCTTGAGGTCGACTGCAACAACATTCGCGTTGGGCAACGCATTCAATTTATTTTACATCTGAGGAAATTTATTCAAAATTACTTCTCGTTAATCAGTTTTGTATAAAACAATTTCAAAAGAATTTCTTTTAATTTTTTTCCAAGAATTTTTCAATCTCTATATTTCCTTTTATTTTAAATGAATATTGAGCTATTCTGGATAGAAAATAATACAAAGAATTTAATTCACTGCTAACAATTAAACTAATATCTATTAAACTAACTCCACTTAGTTTTATAGATATCTATGTCATAGACTGTGTAGAGAAGAAGTAAAAAATTTCAATTTTTTTTTCATTGTATGAAAAATAATAATAAAGATCCGTTTACCTGCTAAGTAAAACATATAAAATTAACGGACTGTCAATGTATCTTATTATTTACTTAAATTACGTAAAAAAATATATTTTTATATTTCTAGTTTGTATGTATATTAAAATAAACATTTTGACAATTTGATATTCCTCATTCAAGTATTTTCTTCTGTTTGATTTTGAAATTTCAGTATTTTTACCGGACTTCGAAAAATGAGGAAGGAAATGAGGAATTAAAATGTTTATTTTTTTTATTTACGTTCGTGCATATTTCCGCCATTTATAAACTGATTTCGAAAATTCTTTTTTCATCTTATAGGGTATGCTTTCGGAATGATCCCACAAAATTTCAGGAAAATCAGTTACACAGTTTTCCTTTTAAATCAAAAAAACAAAAAATTGATTTTATATATTTTATACATCTGCGCATATCGCCAATAACCAATTTCAAAAACATTTATTTATATGATAGAACATTTTAACAAAGAGTCCCATAAAATTTTCAAAAAAAATCGGTAGTTTAGTTTGTTTTTTAAATAAAATAACAAATTTCAGGAATGTTCGCACATATCTCGGCTCCTTGTTGAACTGCTTTGAAAAATTATATTTTTATCTGATAGAGTGCATGAATGTTCCATAATGACCTTACAATTTTTTTTTTAAAAATTGGAATCGTAGTTTGTTTTTAAAATCAAAATAACGGAGAAGATATGTTTCTAAAACTACTACTTTAAGGCTTGAAGTTGGTTTTTGTAATTTTCTGCGAAAATGAACTTGTTCATCTCTGGATACGACATCATATAGTGATAAATAATTTCTGATCTCCGAGTAAGCCTGTACCTTTGTTGTATTGAAATATGTTCTTAGCTACCATGATACCAATGTAGTTCATATTTATATTAAAATAATTAAACGAATCTAATACGATTTCTTCTACCAAACCAATTTGTTATATTACTTTTTTAATTAAACGTTATTAACGCATAGATTTATTTTAGAAATTATTTAAATTTCATCATTTTCAAAACAAATGCGTTTTTGCCACACAAATTTCTGCTATTTTTTAATTGCAGTTTTGTGGTTCGTGTCAGTCTACGAAGGATGATACGGACCAGCACGGGGGAACTCAAAAAGTTATTCCGAGGGGATCCTTGCTCCTCTGCACTTAAGTTGATAAATAGAGAGAAATTTTATCAAATACTACTTATTAGACATTGTGGAGTTACCAAACAGATCATAAATCCCTAAAACGGCATTATTCAATATTTGTAGTATAGTATTTTTTTTGGGTATTTTTATTTTAAAGACTTCGTGCATTTATAGCTTGTCTATGTAAGTACATAAAAATATAGGAACATCAGTCCCTGTTTTCATTCGCAAACTTAGTGTTAAATGTTCGTTCGTAATTCTTTTTGTTTGTCCTTTTGAATCTTTAACATAACGCTACGAGTCTTAGGTGTTGAGCAATATAGTAATGCAAGCAAAATAATGAAAAACACTAAAATGCAAAAAATACTAGCGGTACTTGTCAAAATAATAAATATATTAATAATATTCGAATAGGTGACGTATCCCTTTGATTTTTCAGACTATGTTCTAAAACCTGCGATTAGAAACGTAGAAAATAAAAATTTGGTTCACAACTTGCTTTCTCTTGCGAATTCATCGGGAACTTCTTATAATGTTAACCCCCATATGGTTAGTTATTAGTAGGGTATTTCGGCTGGTTTTTGTTTTTCACAGGATGCGGGTGTTTTTCAATAAACTAGACTCAACAGCGAATACGACATTACAAACGCTCGCCATTGGTCTTACGATCTACTGGACGATTACAGTTCCTTTTTTCAACTTTAATTAGAGACGGAACAAAAGTTTTCAAATTGAGAATTGTCGTCCTGTAGTCAATATATCGACGGTCCACACGTAAACTATCGAAACTGAAAAATCCCTACTTCACAGTAGAGCGATTCTAAGAATAGATTTTTTATTTTTATCAAGATTTTGATTGCGAGAAGAGATTTTTATTTATTTTTTCCCATAATTTAACTATAGAATTATAAATCCTTATCTCTACTTGATAGTTGTGCAATAAAATAAAAAGGTAACTTTTTCAATTTCGATTGTATACGTGGGGACCAGCGATATATGTTAATATCTTGTTTGAACAAGCATCATTCCTCAGTTATACAACTAATTACTTCATATAAAATAATGTTTTACTTATTAAAACGTACGTGATTTCGTGTGAAAAAAGATTATACGACGTGTTGGTCATCGACAACTTATGGAATCCATCGTTGGCCTATTACACATCACCACAATTTACTCGTACTGTCCCCTCTCACATAACTGTTTGGTGGTTACATAATTCATGTGGTAAAGCTTGACAAGATGATTTTGTAACTCATTACCCCCATTTTTGAAAAGAAAATTATCCAAACAAAAATTATAATGACATTGCCAATGTTTAACTGAATGTTTGAATTAATTTAGCTTTAATTGTTTTAAAAATTATTTCTTAGATGTAATAAATAACCTCGATTTTTTAACACCTTTATTGTTTAGTAATTTTTAACTTATATAACAGCTAGCCGATCCCCTTAATAGTCCGAGCCATTTTTCAAAATATGACTATTGTTTTAAACTTATTTTTTTTTATACATTTATTTATTTAAAATTAACTAACAACAAAAATATTTACAGAGCTATATAACTAATATAACTACAATAATCAAATAACCCTACTCCTCGCGGCACGGTGCCAAGAATGGTTATACTTAACCTTTGGGCGAGGAAAGAACCAGCCCTCTTGTCGCCCGTCACAACATTAATTTTATAAAAAAGCTCTTTAAAAAATTTTAAAACTTTAAAACTAAAATTACATTTATTAATTTAAAATTAAAAATTACATCTCCTGGTAATTCTTTAAAACTTGATTAAAAATTAGTTACAGCACTCCTCAGTAGTTCTTTGAGATGCTGATTAAATGACAGTTAAAAGTACTAACTAATACTGATCGGTTTTTGAATCTCATGATTTTTAGTGAATTTTTAAAATTGATCAGCAAGAAGTGATTTCAAATTGATTTATTCGATATTGATATGAAAACGATCGCATTACCTCACGCACATGAAGTCGTACGCATCAAAACGGGTTTAAAATATTGAACAATGTTTAAAAAAAATTAATTGTTTAAGTTAATGCCTCAAATTTAAAGTATAATTAAAATATCCATCTATTATTTTCACATTTTGGTATGTGAAAATAATTGCCAGCGATGGATGTTAATAATAAGTAAATAAATATATTTCTTTAAGAATTATATGAAAACTAACGTATATAATATAAAGCAATTGTTTATATTTTCGAATTTACATATTTTCTAATAATTTTTATTATTATCTTAAATTCAGTGTTCATATTATCGTACAAATGAAAACTTTTTGAAAAAGGATTCGGTTCATGCAAAAAATATACCCGAAACTATATAAAAAAAATAAATAAGACACGAAATCAGGTTCTTTAAGATTTTAAATTGGATGATGAAACTTTAAAACATATGATAATATGTTTTAATGTTTCGCGCCCGTCGTCTCGACGCCGTCACCTACACGGAGCACGCCAAACGGAAGACGTCGACAAGGCAGAACACTATTCGGTTTTGAAGGTTAACTGATTATATTGAAGTTTCGATATATTGCTTGTTAAATATCAAATTTTGTTCCTTGTTTTACCATGGTCCTTTTAAGGGCCGCAAATCGTCTCGTTTCTGTTGCATGTCGTCGAACTGGAATAACAATGTATTGTTAACCAATTTCGTAAATTTAATTATTTTTAATTAAATAACTTGCAGTATCCCGTAATAAAATTAACAAATGTTGATATATAAATTATAAATTCAAAGTTTACGTAAAAAAATTCAACTACAATTCGGGTTAAATAATAACATTGTAATTGTAATGACAAGCCGGAGGGTCTTAAGACCGAAAAACTTCTTGTTTCTTTTGAATGTCAATACTGTTAAAAGTTAATGTGGAAAAATCAAACGCTGTACTGCTTTGGAGGTTAATTGGTTTCATGGAAGCTTAAAACACAACTATTGGCAATAATATATTAAATTATACTCGACATTGAGAACGCCTTTTTCAGTGTCGCTTAACTTCTTCTTTCTGTCAAATGTCGCAGTTTGTTTTCAAAATCTATTAACTAATTCGATTATAATACCGTGAAATTTATTCCTTTTATTATATTATTATTACTTAAAATAATGTCAAAATAATATTATTATTCTTACATAAAAACAATAATATTTAGGTATTTATAGAAAAAACTACTTCAATTTATTGACATTGGTGGGTATTTTCTTTTAAATTCCATGAGCGGGGATAAGTAAACGTTATAAATAGCGGAATAAAGCACAGAAAGACTAGTACGAATGTTAATTTCAACAAGATTTTCCTAAGAAAATACAAGAAAAATGGCGCGAACCAAGCAGACCGCTCGCAAATCTACCGGCGGCAAAGCACCGAGGAAACAACTGGCTACGAAGGCAGCAAGAAAAAGTGCTCCTGCGACTGGCGGAGTCAAGAAGCCGCACCGATACAGGCCGGGCACCGTGGCGCTGCGGGAAATCAGACGTTATCAGAAGAGCACAGAGCTGCTAATACGAAAGCTGCCGTTCCAACGCCTCGTCAGGGAGATAGCGCAAGACTTCAAGACCGACTTGAGGTTCCAGAGCTCAGCGGTGATGGCGTTGCAAGAAGCCAGTGAGGCGTACTTAGTGGGACTGTTTGAGGATACGAACCTCTGCGCCATCCACGCCAAGAGGGTGACCATAATGCCAAAAGACATCCAGCTCGCCAGGAGAGTGCGCGGCGAGCGCGCCTGATTCGCGCCATTTTTATAAACTGACGCAGATTAAATATTAAAAAGTAAATGAAGAACTTCTATATCTATGACAAAGCTCTTTTTAGAGCTGCAGTATTAAGTTTCTGGTTCAAAGCGTTACAAAATGTTTTATGTAATTCAATAGTTTTTGTTTTAAGATTTAAAAATAAGCTTTTAAAATGTAATGCATGAAAATACTTCCGGATTGGTTGCCACATTAGGACTGTGGTTTACGGGATAAAATAAATTTAGTATTTGCAATGTATTAATAATGAGATTTTTTTTCTGGACTTATTGTGTAATGTTGTGGCACCCCTCAGGAGACCTCTGGTAACGTCACGTACGTCATCAAAGAACAAATAATTGCACCAACGATTCAATTAATATCTCACGATTAAGGAGGCGATTTAGTTCTTGAGATAATACGAGATGGATGGCAGAAGTTCTGAGAAGGGCATGTGCCTGTCCTTGTTACCTTGGACTTGTTTAATCCCTCATGTATTGTATAAAAATAAATAAAAAACGAACAACACAACTAAAGCAATAACGGTTAAAAAGATTTCATATATATTTTTTTACGTTTTTCAACTAAAAAGATATGACAACAAATTGTTAAATGTAAATACGAGTAGTTTAACAACGCTGAAAACAATATGTTTATATAGTAATGCAATACCTTTACATTTTAAACCATAGCGGCATATTGCAGATTAAAACTGTTTAAATATTGTTTACCATTCTACGGTACAATGCCAAAAATCACATATTAAAACTTACTAAAGTAAAATGAGAACAACGTGCACTTAGAAAAATATATATTTTAAATTTCCCACTAGTCAATTATATGAACTGTGCAATATACTTTCTGTAATGAAATATTCGTTTTATATATTATCCTCACTCACCTGAAAAAATTATGGTCCTCTAATATATCTTAAAAGCGAAGGAAAACTGAAGGTTTTTCGGATATATTTTGCAGAACCTTTTTGCACATAAAACCATTATTCTCTTGGTATTGTAAGTTGAATACAGTTTTTAATTTATACCGACTAAATAAATACAACTGTAAAAGTAAATTGACTCAAAATGCAATATTACGAAAATGGCGATAATTTATTGACAAAGCAGAACTTATCTGAATTATCAATTATTGTTATTATAATAATACATAAAGGTACTAATGTCTGTATGCATTGGAAGTAGTTTTTTTTTATTATATACAAATATACCCCCTACAAACATAAAAAACCTCACTAACCCTATCCCAAGAAGTCCAGTATTCTAAGGTACAGCCTGCGCTTAGATGCGCAGTAATGAGTTTTTGTACACAAATATAATATTGTAAACATTTATAAAAAACATAACAAATGTTCACAGCTTATGTGGTCGAACTTTGTATAACATTCCACAACATATAGATTTTTAGATCTACCTTCAATTGCTTTGTTTAGTTATTCGTTATGTATAAATATTATGATTACAGATCTAATTCGTATTGATTAGATATAAAATATATATATTTTTCTTTTTATAAAATAAAAATATGTTTTAACTTATATTACCATTAAATATCATGACACATAAATATAAATGTAAAATATTGTTAAAGACAGATTTAGATGCGATTTGCTATACGAATTAAAGAAGATTTATGTAGTTAAAAAGGTACTTTGTGTTATATAAAATTCGTTCGTTCTTCTTGAAACTATTTAAGATTATAAGGAAATCACCAACATTATCTACAAAATCTTTGGCAGAAAATACTAAACCATTGACAAAAAATCTTTATCTTCTAAACAAATTATGTGATTTACAACATAATTTGTTTGCTGTCCTTTAAAGTATTGCACGGGTAATCAACCTAAATAATTTTAGCAATATGTTCACGTGTTCGTTTAGAATAATTATATGACTTAATATTAGACATCGAGTTTGAAATATTTTACAAAAATATTTTGTATATATTAATTCCTTATAAAATAAATTAATTGCATGGGAAAAATGACGGAGCTAGGAATTAGAAGTTAGCAATTTTACACATTCCAATATTACTTGTCCAAGTAAGCAAACAAATAAGCAAATAAGTTTAAATTACCTAAAATAAATATGGCATTACTTGAATTGTTATCTTTACTTTACTCGTGTATCATTGATTTTAGGCCAAAGAAGAAGGTAGTTCTAATATATTGAACAATGTTTATAGTCAAAATTATTTGCATTTAACCTGAGCAAGCAAATATAAATTGCAATTTTCCAACGGTAGATTCTATAAGTAAACAATTAATTTAGCTATTTTTTAGAGACACAGGTTCAAAAGAATATCTTTTATTTTACCCCCAGATGTGCCCCTTTCTTTGAAGTAGCATACATACATCAACCTTACTTGAATTTCACATACATTAAGTTGTGATTTAATCATATTACAAAACTTATCTTTAATTTTTAAATATTGGAGTAAATAGCATAAACATTTTATTAAAAACAATATTAATGCAGCCCCAAAAGGGGCTTCGTCAATCAGGTCATTCAATGTACCGTCATCAAGGAATTATTAAACAAATTGTGTGTCTACTGGGATGTGTGTTTGACGGTCTTCTTAGGCAGCAGCTCCTGCTGGATGGAGGGCAGCACGCCGCCCTGCGAGATGATAACGCCGGAAAGCATCTTGCTGAGCTCTTCGTCCTTTTGTATGGCGAAGAGAATGTGGCGTGGAGTGACCCTGCTCTTTTTGTTCTGCTGCGCCGCCTCTGCCGCCAGTTCGAGGATCTCGGCCGAGAAGTACTCCAGGGTGGCAGCCAGGAAAACCGGTGCACCGCTGCCGATCCTCTTTGCATAATTGCCCTTCCGCAGGATCTTGTGGATCCTGCCCACTGGAAACTGGAGGCCGGCGCGCGAAGAACGCGAGCGTATCTTCTTCTTGATATTCGGAGACATTTTTTCAAATATTGATAGCACTTTCTCCTTGAATTTGTAAGAGATTTTTTACTATTTTGTTTAGTGAGTGACGGTTTGGAAGTTTTTGATATTGATATCGTGGATACGAGAAGTAGTGGGAGATTTGATACGATCGTTTTTTATTTTACCTGAAATTCAGACAATTATATGGAATAATTAATCTGCTTTTACATTATGCAGTTACTATTACGAGTTAACTGGAAAAGATTTGTAACCTTATTTTTTTTTGTAAGATGGCACAATAAAGTTTTAAATAAATAAATTATGTCAATTTTATTATTAATTTAAACGATAGAAGGGGGAAAATACTCTCTTTATTATATATTCCTCAAGATATTTACCGTGAAATCAACTGATATACATAAGTCATAACAAACCACCGCCCTTTACAAAGTCGGCACAAAATAAAGTATGTATGATTTTTGGTGTTACCAGATGGTCGTTTCTTTCTTACTACTCTTTTCGCCTTCAAATCCTTAATCCGACTCCATCCTACCCAATAAACCTATTCTGTCCATTTTCCCAGGTTGCTAACCCACTCTCGGCACTCCGAATGCTGTGTATGACTACAAGCAAAGAAATCGCTTAACATCAGGTGAACCGTCTGCTGGTTTAAACAAGTTTATTTTCACAGAAAATTAAAAACCTACTTCAAACGCCTTAGAAGTGTACTTTCGACACATATTTTTTGCTTTATTTTGATTTTTATAAAAAAATTGTGGAACCATTGTGGAATTGTGCTCTATCAAATAAAAATATTTTTTCAAAACAGTTTATAAGTTGCGGAGATGAGTGCGAACATTACTAAATTTCACTATATTTTATTTTAAAAACAAACTAATAAACCATTTTTTTTTTGAAAACGTTATGGGACTATCAACTAAAAAAGTTCTATTATATAAGAAAAGATTTTTTAAAATTGGTTCATAAATGACGGACACACGTGCAAAAATTCATATAATAAATCTTTTTATTTCGACTTAAAAGAAAAACTACTGAACTGATTTTCCTAATTTTTTTTTATATATGATAAAAAAATTTAAATAGGTTCATAAATGGCGGAGAAATGCGCGAACGTACATGAAAAGAACAAGCAATCGAATTGAGTACCTTCCCCCATTTTTGAAGTCGGTAAAAAAGACGACCATTCATATTAAATTTACCTACACTAAAAGTCCCGCAATAGTTCTTTTATTCTACCTACTACCTTGTGATATAATTTTAATAAATGACACAATTGTTGCTTTTAAATTAAACAACTTTACGGATTTTATCGCGGTTTATTTTTAAATTTTATCACCCGACGTTTCGAACCCTTTA
>JAOCPS010401437.1:0-12204 GCA_025505425.1 Graphium colonna | reverse complement strand
AAATTGAACTCAAAAGTAAAAAATTATAAGTCCTGGCGATCCTTGTCAGGATAATGGGATAGGCTTATCAAATTAATGTAATGACATCGGCCCCTGAAAAGTCTGCAGTTTGATTAAAATCTGTCCGCGGAAAGTGGGTCAAAATAGTGTTCAAAGGAGTCGGTTACAAACAAGCAAACAAACTTACAGGCGAAGCTAATAAAAGCGTGTTAAAAAAATAGGCTGACTGTTATTATTATAAACATAGGCGGAAGCAGCTGTATATGGAAAGAAGTGAACTGTTGACAGTGGACCTTGAGCATTTCCATTGGGAAGGCCTATCCAGCAGTGAATGGTTAGAAGCTAAAGATGATCATAAATAATGGGAAAGAAAAAATAAAAGGAAAAATCTGTAGACATAACTCACCGCTCTCCACCAAAGGTTTTCTACTTATGATAGTGCAGCCCTGGTCCTGAGGCATAGCGTATACGTCAGAGTCGCTATCCGCAGACATGTCGAGACCACGGTACGGTCTCTCGCTTAAAAAACAGTTGTCCAATCCACGGGCACTTGAATACCTGTACATTTTCATTCATTATATCCTTGTATGATACTACTATTTAACTCAATTAGAGCTTCAGATTTTTCTACACAAAGAACTACTTACTATTTATTGTTATTAATCAATGTAATGGCGTTTTGATTAAATTTAAATGTATGTTGAAAAAATAAAAATAAGTAATTTAAATAAAAATATCACGTAAAAATACGGGTTTACATAAGGTAAAGATTCATGATTTAAATAAGGGATGATGCTATCATTAGGCCAGAAAATTATAGAACGGATCTCATTGCTATCTTACTAACAGAATAAAATATAATACAAGTAAATTAATTTGACACAGGCACTTTAGTAAAAATTGTAAAGAACTGTGAAATGCTTTTCCAAATTAAGTGGCCCATGATACATATTATGCTATAAGAATTTACAGCTGTGTAGTACTGAATGGTAATATCTAATACGTGAAAATAAATACGGCACGTTTAAAAGTGATGTGACGGACCGTCAAAAATTTATATCCACGGATACGGATCCCAATATGGATAATTGGCCCCGTGATCCGAGGATACCGATCTTCCCTTACTTACCCCTTCAGCATACTACAAAAATCTCATAATAAAAAGGTTCATTTAATACCTTAGAGTGACGTACGCTTTGTATGCTACCTTACTACGGTTTGTGTTTGCAATATAAAGGTGCCAAATATTAAATTTCAAGAAATAAAGTTATAACTTTAATAGGATTTAATACTTTTTTATTGTTACCTAATCATCTGCATGCTACCTAAAGATCCGCATGAAAACTAACGGATCCGAATACAAATACGGATCTCTGTTTTCCTATCCTATATATAGATATCTGGCACATCACTAGTATTTAAGGCTAAAAAATATCATGCTGCCATTATACTTTTACCCAATGGTATGACAATTCATATACGAGTACATATAAGTCGCACAATAGTGCTGTTATGTGCCCAAATTTTTTTAATGTGTCACTAGGAGAAGCTATAACCTATTATCGATTTTACGACGAAAATTTTACACATACATACATACATTTTACAAATCACCGACTAGCTAACTTATGAGCAAACATACAAACTTTAACATCCTATTAGCGTAGCGATAATACATATATAAACTCACTTGTAACTGTACGATACACATTTGAACTCCTTTTCGCTAAAACAGGCCGCTTCACACTCGACGACGTTGCGAGCGAACAGCGACCGTCTGATCGCGCCGGTGCCCAACGACATTCCGGGACGACGACGTGACGAGCAATCTATGAGAAAATAACCATATTCCATCTACTACGTTGTATTTTGTAATTTTGGGACGAAGTTCCTTATGGGGCGTTGCGGAGAGTTGCCAAAAACGTCCGTAACGTAAGATTTATCGTATCTATAGATGATGATGGCTATACAGTGTCTAATGTAGTCTACTGTTTATTCATTTATATATTTACATATTTAATGTTTTTACTTTTTAAATATATTTTTATTTATTACTTATTTTTCATTTATTTACTTAATTTTATTTATTTTTTTATTACAAAACAGTATTATTTTTAATATTTGTTTGTATTTTTATTTATTTATTATTGCAGTTTGCTTTTATTATTATTATATCTTATTCATGTAAATAGCTGTTTCTTTGTATATTATATTTTTTAAATCATTGTCAACAAAATACAGGAGTTAGGATAATTTTTTGATAATTTTAGTAATTTTTTGATTTTTATAGCTAAAAATCCGAATAAATATTTTCTTTATACCTCGAACAGAACCTGAAATTAATATTTTCATAATGAAGAACTTCGTTTCCATCTGGTGTTCCACGACACCACACGGTTTTTGAAAGAGGCTTGTAGTTACAAGCCTCTGTAAAAAACCGTGAATCGCTTTGGCTTTCTGAATCTTCTATGAAATATATTTCATGCTCCATGATAAAGTAGTAAGTAAGAATAAGTAGCGTTAGCAAATCAGAATTGAAGTTTTAATTTTATTGAATTTCTGGATTTGAACCACCGTTTTTAATTTGCTTTTATTAAATTGACCTAAATATAATTATATCGTGAAGTGAAGAAGAACAAAATATTTTATTTTAATTCTCCCCAAATTCTACGTGTTCTTACAATTTATTTTTGGATGATTATTTTTGACTACAATTCAGTCTGAAATTGAATCAACAATCTATATAATAGAGAATAACGTAGAATTAAGAGCAGTGACCCGTGAAGAGGAGGGAAGAATAGTAACATAAAATAAATTAATATATCGGTAGAGACTCTAACTAGGGATGCCACCTTTTTGGTATAAAAGTAAAAATATGTCGCATAAAAATTAAGCACGGTTTATTTTAATTTATCAGTTCGCTTAGAATACATCACTTTAAAAAAAACATCATCAAGAAATTTGTTATACATTTTTAATTAAATTTTCTACAAGTAACATGTTTGTACTACATAATTGAAATCCAGAAAAAATTAATTATGTCAAATGAAATATTTTCAGATACTTTATTGTTCTTGTAAAGTATAGAGTACAATTCAGATAGTTAACGTACAATACTTTATAATAAAGTGCGGGTGACAACCCTAATTCTATACTAATAGTGTACATTTTATATGTATAGGTTTACCTTTAATTGGTGGTCCATCTCGTCGGTCCACACCTTCGTAATATTGCGGTTTTGAATGTTTAAAATGACTCGACTCGTATTCCAATCCGTTCCAAGAGCTGTTCCATCCGTTTTTCTTCCACGCCCCATAACCGTAACCATAATTATCCCATCCGCTGTTCTTTCCCAAACTGTCGTAGTTAAAATCGGAATTGTGCCCGTGAGTTTTGACTCCATAGTAATTTGACCGGCGGCTTTCGTCGGATATTCGCCAGTGGTCGATCGATTTTCGATAGTCGGTTTTGTCTTTGTAGTAGTTGAATCCTCCGTAAGAACCGCCATATTTGCGCCACGCTTCCGAATCTTCATCACTGCGACTCACACCTTATATAATAGAATAAATATTAATTATAGCTAGAAATCAAAAATGAATTGAAACATATCAATATCATATTTTTTAAGAAAAATAAGGTAACTATCAGGCGAGGATAACTCTATTGACACCGCCCGTTAACCTCCTCTACAAGTTTTGATAAAATATGGTCAAATTATTCCTTTCACTAATGGAATTCTTAAATATATAAACGATGGCTGGAGTTAATGCATTTTATACGTTATCCTTTAACGTACACAAAATAGAGACAAAATAACACATAGATATAAAATAGATGTCCTAAAGCGAGCTTAACTATAAAAAGAGTTATCTTCCAGAAAACCTTGAACAAACGTAAGGAAAGAATTACACCATTTCTTAGATATTGCAACATAAATTATATATTGTAATAATTCTTCTTCTTGAGAGCATAAAAAAATAAGGACTATGGTCTTCATTGTTTTTAAAAGTGTTAGAAATGTGGTTCAAAAATTACCCTCACCTATTTGGTACGGCACGAAAACCTGGTTCTGATACCGTCTGTTGGAATTATACGTCCCCCTCCTTTCGTTGTAGTACCTCTCGTAATCACTTTGAGAGCTCCGATCGTACCAGTCTATCCGGTCTTTCCATCGATCTACTTCCAGAGGCCTCTTATTGGATAAAAAACCCGAATGCAAGAGACCGGGTCCCCGGAGAGTGTCTGGGCAGTTTGGCTCTAAGCTGTTTCGATCGAGCTCATAGAAATCGTAATCCTTGTCGTCGACAAAGTCTCGGTGAAGGTCAAAAGCTTCTATGGGTTTGGTCATTAGTTCACAAAGACCCTTGCCCCTAAAGGTTGGATCCAATCTGGAAGTGGGAATTTAAATTATATTAGCTAGATAACGGCTTATACGTAAATGATCCTGTAATGTGTAATGAGAGATAATTTAGGGGGAACTTATTTCCATTCATCAGAATATATATAGACTGACAGAATATATATAGACTTATAATATTAAAGGAGGGCACACTGTACTCGATATAATCATATTTATCATAATGTATAAGCAGAGTTATTTAAAAACAAGTAACCTCAATAGTTTTATATTATGTGGATTCCTTTAAATCTTACAGCACAGCACCTAATTTTGGACACTTAAACAGTTAAATTCTACTAACAATCATAGATTAAAGATCATAATTTACGTCACATTGCTAAATTATGAACACAGCTCAGTTAAACAATAACCACATTAAGACACGGCGTCAACATTTAATATACTTAATCATCGTGATGTGTATGTGAAAAAAAATTATATTTCTCTACTTACGACACACGATATAGTTAGGTTTTTTTATGAGATAGTGTATAGCATCAATTCACAGATTTTGCTGCATTTTACGGCCCCGCTTGACCGGGAAAGTATCACCGCCCTTTACAAAGTCAGCATAAAATAAATTATGCATGATTTGAGTTGAGAATTGGGGATGCCGGATGGCCATGTCTACCCTTTTCTTTTCCCATTCCTTTCCCCTCCGTACCCTTAATCCCGGCCTCATCCTATCCAATAAACCTATTTTAGTCAATTTCCCAGGTTTACAACGCACTCGCGACTGCCCGGATGTTGCGTGTGTCTATGGGCGACGGGATCGCTTACCGTCAGGTGAACCGCCTGCTCGCTTGTCATCTTTTCCATGCAAAAGGGCTCGTTGAATTTAACCGAGTACATAATCGGCCTTACAATGATATTGCTAATCGAAATTTTAAATAAGCATTTGATTTTTTACCGCGGGCATGCTTAACCTAAACGCTGCATAGTGGTATTCCGTAACGATATTTAAATTCTATATTTTCTTTTAGGACTATACGTAATAAATAACATGAATATTGTACAGTCCAATATTAGTCGGGTAAAAAGTCAAGAAAGTAACAGCCTATTTTTAAATATCCCACTGCTGGGCAAAGGCCTCCTCTAGACAGAAGGTATAGGGCATTGTTCACCACGCGGCCCCAATGCGGATTAGGGAGACTTCACATATTTTATTATTTCTTAGATATGCAGGTTTCTTCACGATGTTTTTAAGGACAATTTAAAAATAGGCTATTATTTTACTTTACTTTACTTTAAGGCATTTACAAGATGTAAATTTAAATTCAATTTAAATGTCATTTAGCGATATGGTGCAAGCGACCCTTAGTGATTGTAACGATTTTAATTTTATTTGATGAAAATTGTTTAAGCTCTTTGCTACTGATCATGAAGATTGAGGACTGCTTCGATGTCATAATAGGGGCAAGCTCGGAAAAAATCGTAAACGCTTCATCGATTCCTGCAGACAAGAATGAAATTTCTAATGCACTCATTGATCTGCTGTGAAAAATTGGGCAATAATAGTTGTACGCCATACACATCAAGCTGATCCAGAAATAATGGATTCTAGTGCTTGTATTGGACGGTAAATAACGAAATTCTTGCCATTTTAATAAAAAATAGATAATTTTAAAGAACTTTTAAATGGTTTCTTTTCTAAATGAATCAAGAGACCAAGATGCAATAAAATATACTATACTGCTACTATATATGGGTTTTGCAGGGAACATCGGGTTGGAATTTTAACCTGAAGAGTATTTGATACATAGGGTATTTGATACGTTCACACATTCACTACACTAGTGGGTCCTCAAAAAGTTTTATGAAAATTTGAATATTAGCATTTGTATATTTGTGTGCTAAAGCTAATAACGGTTAAACATGATTTACATTTCAATTGTAGAAACTGGAAATTTAAATATTTTTGAAACCACACGAATAATAATCGCAAATTTGATTAACTGTCCCAAAATTCATATTCAAGAACATCCACAAAAACGTAAATTTAATATTTTACTATTACTGACCATTTATTTAATATTAGCCTTTTTGCCACATCAACATTTATAAATCTAGATAGGTACTTATTACAACATCAACTACACTAAAATCACTTCACTCTGTCTTTCGACATAGGCCTTCTCTAGCAGCTTCCATTCCTCCCTACCTCTTGCCAACCTTCTCCATATCGGTCCTTCCCTTCTATCATACTCCTATCTTTTATATTGTCTTCCTAATTGCCGATGTTCATTTCTTAGGCACCACTTTGTTACTTTGGTTGCCCATTTTTCGATTTTTCTCTCATCTTATCACCAATCCGCTTCCATTTTAGTATGATAGTTTCTGATAATCTAACTAACATTTTTAAATTTTGTTTTTACCTTAATACAATCCAGTCGTACTTTTTCCTTTCTCCTTATTCCTAATACACTCTTTTCTATTATTTCTATACTATGTTACTAAATCAATACAATTAAAATAAAATAGAAACTGAAAATATTGAATACAAAACCTTGAATAGGACACAACTACCGACTCATATTTAGGCCACTGCTACGTTGTACGCGGAGATTTATCTCATCTTTATGCAAATTTGTATTTATAGTAACTACCTATTACACAGGGATGGACTGAAACTGTTTTAAAATAATAAGGGATTTTTCTGATAAAATTATATTTCAACTTTTAGATTCTCAATATGAAAATTTAAACAGTTTAGATTAAAAAATGGCGTCAATAAACTTGTAGAACACATTATCTGACATATAACTTTACTTATGTCTGAGCCCCGGATTAACACTAGGGCCACTCCGGGCTAGTGCCCAGGGCGTTAAATTGGCCTACCTTGAATATATACCTTTCAAATAAAAAATAATTTTGAAATTTAGTTCATAATTGGTAAATTACAAATATATGTACAGTAAAACGTATAACTCACGCTCTTTTAAGTCGGATAAAAAAATCATAATTTTTTTCCATGGGGTGACATTTGTATATTGCCCAGGGGCGGCACTAAAGCTAAATACGACCCTATACGTGTGTAAGATTTTCTGAATACCTATCAGCATTACCCCTTTCCTATCTTTACCCATACTTTCCCTTGATCTTTCTTATGTTCCGAGACCCTTTTCCGCACCATGCACGCACTATGGACTTTTTGGATATTATAGGTGTATTGGCATCGCCCACAGAGATTACGATTATGGCTTAACATCAGATAAATGTTTTGCTTAATGTCCGATGTTACAATAAAATAAATATTAATAAAAAAAATATGAATATTATCTTCTTAATTGTATTATGTATTTATTTAATTTAAAAATGTTAAAATGTGTGTAATAGATCGTGTTCCTAATTTATGTTATAATGTATGTTGATTTAAATTATATTGGCATGTCATTTGTTAATGAAAAGAAATGGCTGTACTAATGAAACTTCAAAAATGTAAACTTTCATTATTTCTCAGATATATATGTAGGTTTCCTCACGATAATTTTCCTTCACCGCAGAGCACGTAGTTAATCATTTTAATTTATTCGGTCTAATATTTTTGCTCCGAATATTGGACAATGTTGACGGACGGACAGACTGAACGCAAGTGGTATTATAAGGGTTCCGTTTTATCTTTTTAGTGTACAGAACTCTAAAAAGTATTTAATTTTAGAGAAATATTTTCGCGTACAACATATTTACATAACATCATTTATTTTTGTTGGATTGTGATACAAGTAACAGCATATTTAGTTTCAATTGTCCTACTGCTGGCCAAAGGCCTCCTCTAGACAGAGGGTATGGGGCCCAAGTACGAATTGGTGAACTTCATATACCTTAGAAATATTATTTCTTAAATATAAACCTGCAAATCTAAACTTCACGAGGGTTTTCTTTACAGTAGAGCACGTGGTAAGTCAGCACTAAAAATTGCAATTAGAAAATTACCGATTTCATTCGTGCCGGCACTGGGGATCGAACTCAGGTTCGGCTGGAGTAAATAGAGTTGTAGGCGAGAGCCCGGACACTGAACTACCACGGGCTGTGATAAAACACATTCATTTGTATGGAAATAAAATTGTTATTATTAATGGAACTGTAATTCTATTGTGAATCCGTCCCTGGTGTAGCTGCAAACGCAAGGTGACGCGGCATCAGGCAGGTACGTACGACAACAATGCAGATGTTTAGTGCTGATTGCGATTGTGACGAGGCCGTATACCATAGTACACCTCTTTCGGTTGCCATTTAACATCAATTTGTGCAATTTGAGGGCCTCATGTACATACAACTAATAACCATCACTCAAAGATCCATGGGAAGGCAAAAATGAGGAAAAACAACCGACGTTAATTAACAATTAAAATACCTTGGGACCAAAAATAAATCAATAATGATTAAGCCATTTAGAAGCTACGGTACTATCAGGGGCGTTTTAAATGTTGGCGTCGCCCTAAGCAAGCACCTTATGTCAACCCTTTCTCTTTGTAAAAACTTCTTTAGTTAGTCATTATTTACGTTACAATGTTGTAACAGCGCCCGTTTAATTGCGTTATGTTCCGCCCCTAGGCATGTGCCTAGTTTGCCTAAAGGATAATTCGCCAGTTTAACTTTTATATTAAACAAACAAACAACAACAGAGACTTTATTTTACAAGTTTGTTTGACCCCTAACTACCCTCTCTAACGTTTCGCCGAGAACCATCGTAATTGACGTGTAAAAAGTGAGTACTACGTCCCACCGGGTTATAAGAGGGTCAGCATCTACCCTTGTATTCTATATATAATACCTCCGGCACAATGCTTGATTGTTTTATGTGTTATGACTGGCCGCAATTCAATAAGAGGTAACAACAAAATTGAATAAAATAAAGTTTCCATTAAGTAACACATTTCATACTGATATTTTTCTATAATCTTAACCAGTATGTATATTGTGCGTAATTGTATTGTATTGTATGGATCTGAAGTTATGCTCCTAGATGATCTAGGATCTATTGTACGTAAACTTATGTAGTTACCTCTTGTACGGGTTTTGTTTAATGTCAATGTTTTTGCGCTTACCCTCCATCTTACAGTGTTGCCATCATGAATAGCCAAGTCCAAAATAGTTTATGATCGGCGCTTCCCTTGTGTTTTGAATTTCAAAAATAAAGTTTGATAATATTATTAATAAAAGTTTTAGCTGAACAAGGGGAAACCCTTTTCAGCTAAAACTTTTTAAATGTCAACATTCCTGGCTTCACCTAATTTCTGTACCTTCTTGTTTGTGTGTTGATTTTTAATACTAGAATCCGCCTAAAAGTTATTTCTTGACACTTCTAGAACAGTTTTCTGAACGTAGTTCTCTATAAGATACATTTTTTGTATCACTGATACTCATAGTAACGGTGTGAAACAAAACCTGCTTTCGGATTATAATATAAAAGTAAAAATAAAAATGGAATCTTGTCTTACCATTCCGACTAAAAAAATTACGAACACTCGATCACAGTTTTATTTACAAGATACAAACTGTACTATTTCTTCGACATTAAGTTTTTAAATATTCATTAATACTTTAAATATTCATGAACGCTGTAAAGGGTTCGAAACTTCGGGTGATAAAATTTAAAAATAAACCGCGATAAAATCCGTAAAGTTGTATTATTTAAAAATGTCTATATCGCGTTAGTCTCAAAAACAAAATTGTTGAATTTTTATCAGTTTTAGGTATATTTGTTTTATCAAAGCACAGTTTTTGGTTAATTTGTAAGTCCTCATTTTGAGTCAATTTTGACAATTTTGTTAAGTCTAATCCGAGTGAAAAATCATATTTAAAATTTTCTTCATCAATAATGTACACATCAACTATTTGCTCCATATCAAATAAAATACTATATTTGCTCTATTTAAACTCTCAGTTTTAACAGTTTTGAATTATGCAGAGAAACGTTTTAATTTTAATCATAAATTCCAGATGTTTCTGAAGTATTGTTTTTTAATAGTTTAACATTTATTAATGGTGCTACTATTCTTTTTTTAATCATTTTTATTTAACTTTCTACTTCAATCACTCAACTATTTATTTGATATAATTTTTATTTTTTTATTTGATATAATAATTATTATATTCATTTTATTTAATATAATTTTTATTTACCTTATATTTGTCCTCCAATGTCTTAAACCAACATGCAGTTTCAGCGTGTAAACGAGGACCTTTATAATTTTTCACACATTTTGCATGGTTTCTTGTCTTTGTTTTTATCAGCACGTTTAATACCATCAATATCCAAATTTCTTCTTCGCTGAGAAACTTTTCTTGCTTACTATGTGTTCATGTTTGCTCAATTCTTTTAATAAATCAACGCTTTCTGATAATATTTCTCGATCAATTTTATTTAGAATAAATTTTTGAAAAACAGCTGCAATAAGGTCTACTAAAGTACCTGTATGAATGGATTTCCTCATATGTGGTACGTCGTGAACAGTCGTGAAGTCAGACGTGTTACGAATTGCTCCGTACTAATTTTTAATAATTCTATAGAATAACGTAAACAAAGTAAAGAAAAATTGCAGTTAAGTGTAATAACGTGTCACCGCTTAACTGAGTGCCAATTTTTCTGGAATTACTAGTACTAAATCAGTGTTTGTGAGCAAAATTGTGTTTAAAACTTTCCGTTGGACGTGCTACTGTGTTGGATTAGTGACATTGAGAAGTAAGAAACAAGGTCAACGCCCAGCAAAAAAAATAACAACCAAACAAATCTTAATTCCAAAATTCGACGATTTACGTATACGACTGCTAGTGGATTAGACGAGACATGAAGTTGTAGATGGACTTAATTCAAACCGAGTTTGATTACAGCTCAGTGTGAAATGGAACACATTCTAAATGTCAACGTATCGTAAAAATCAGTAGCGTTTCTTCATTCAGTCAGACAATAACAAAAACAAAACTTGAAAATCAAGCAATAAATTATAACATATGTACAAAGTATTCCAACAAAATATTGTTAGATAATAAACGTAGTTTAAAGAAAAAGTTAAGTTATTGGGCAAATAACTATACATAAGTGATCTTATCGTATAAGTAATATAAAATGACTATTTACTCTAAAAGGCGAAAACATTGCTGCTAATAAATTATGTGATAAGAAGTAATAAAAAAAATTATTCTGTTTTAAAAAAAATAAAATACAATATTTTCCACATTTTTTTTTCTTGAATTGAGTCTTTTGTTTGAAAAAGCTGTACCACTTGTAAACTATGGTTCTGCCAGTAGCAGTCACCTAAGACAGCTGCCATCTCCTGCAAAATCTTTTAAGGTGCTTTTCCTTGCTTGGTAAGGAACTTAATCACGGCACTATATTCAATATTATCCATACATTTGAAGTTAATTCCTAATAACTTATTTACACGTTGAGGTCTCAGCACTTAATGACCTGAATCACTTCAAACTTTGTATATACACTTATAATGAGTTACTTAATTAGTGTCAACCATACACGTACCTACGTGATCAGCCGCCGACTTCTCCTCAATTCTGCAAATTAATTTACCTCCTGTCGTAATATTACAAAGCTGAAGTGTTTGTTTGCTTGACCGGGCTGATCTTAGTAACTACTGGATTGAAAAATTTTGTATTGGACAGCCCGACGATAAAGGAAGGGCTAGAGGATACATATGACATCACGCTATGATAAATAGGAGTGCAACATAAATGCGAGAACATGGAAAATTATCGTAGATGAAATCGCAAGGAACAACTGGAATTTTAGCTAGTAGCTTCGAATGATTCTAGGTACCTGTATTTATAAAGGTCGATGTAGGTTATGA
>JAOCPS010401326.1:0-12205 GCA_025505425.1 Graphium colonna | reverse complement strand
TATTTATAACAACGACAAAATTAAATAAAAATAAAGCTTAATGTTACACGTCAGATAGAAATAGGTTTAAAGTTTGTATACATTTTCTTTTTTATTGCATGAAAATTTTCATAGTAAATATCGACATCACAATTCTGGAATAATGTATTATACGCAGTTAATGATTCTGCTATCGGTGTAATTTTACCGTATTTATTTTTACTTGTTTGAATATAAAAAGGCTTATAATTTTGAATATATTTAAAGAACAATAAATTAATAAATATCTCACGTCATGGCAATCTATTACCGCCGTCCATAGACTAGTGCAACTCCAGAAGAGTTAGAAGGGCAATTGTTTGTTTTTTAAGATAGGGTAAAAGTCTCTTTTAAAAAAGAAGATAGTCTGTAAATTCTCTTTTTTGTCAAGGACTTTCATAAGTAAACTTGAAAAATAACCTTTAGGTCGATATTGTGATTTTTTAAAAGGTTTTCACTGATATCTTCGTATCTAGTAACATGTAATTTCTTTCTTTCCGAACAGTTACTTATTACTTTTTGAAAGAAACTGTTTCGTATACTAAAAAGCAAGAAATTTAGAAATCCAGTGTATGTTGCAGCGTAAACAGTTTTTTGAGAAAACCTGTTCCATGACCGAACTAAAACAACTTTTATTAATGTAAATAAATTCTTCCAGGTCTTCATCTTTGAAAGGCTTGTTTTGTAAAATTACGCTAAATATGTGACAGCAAGTGTGAAAAAATAAAATGAGAAATTTATTTCTTTACGTAATTCACGTCACTTCTACGTCCAATTCAAGTCTGTTATCAAATTATGCTAAAGTTCGGGACGACTTTCGACCATTGGAAACATTCTCAGATAACTGAGTTTAATGTTCATTTATGATAAATATTTAAAAAAAAATATAAGATATAAGAGCACATTTTTGTGTTAATTCCCAATTTTACAATGTTTACCAATTATGAATTTACCTAAGCTGAAAGATGTTAAAAACAGTAGCAATATATATTAGTTTGGATGGAACGGACTACTAATTAAAATTTTAAAGATTATAAATAGATTAATTCATGGCGGGCAAATCCTCCCCAGGCTAGGAGCTGTCTAAGTTCTTGATGACCGGAAGTATTGTCATCGATGTTAGTTCAAGGGAACGGCGGTTAATTTGTGTTTTAGGGTTGTTAATTTATTTACTGCTCAACGCTCAGTTCCAGTAGATGTCAATACGTTTGATAATTAGCCAGCATCTATTCAATCCAGTAAAGTCAATTCAGATTAAAATTTAGGAATAATATTGATGAATGTACATGCATAAAATAATAAAATCAAAAAGTGCACCGTATACTCGTACGAAGCACGGCGTAATTTGTTTTACCAAACGTTTATTGAATATAGAAGCAATACACGTTGAACTTAACACCTACTGATTGAGGAGTAATTACTATATTTATAATATTGTAGTACTCATTCATACAGTATATACTATATTGACTACAATATAGTATATACTGTTTATTTTATGCCAACTTTATAAAGGATAGTTATATACTAATATAACTATCCATTTAAAGTAGGTATAAAATTAAGTATGCATAATTTTTGGGAATGCCGGAGGGCCACGTCTGCCCTTGTCTTTTTTAACTCCTATCCCCTCCAAATCCTTAATACCAACCCATCCTATCCAATATACTTATACTATCCTATTCCCTCGTTGACAATGCACTCGCGACTCTTTAGATGTCGTGTGTGTCTATGGGCGACGGGATAACTTAACACCAGGTGAACCGTCTGCTCGTTTGTCTTCCTTTCCGTAAAAAAAAATACAGAATGGAATTAATTAGTTGTCAATTGCAGAAAAAGTACTTTTAAAAAGTGAAATAGCAAATTTCACTCAAAAGAAATATTCCTTCATTTTTTTAAAGAATCAAAACTACATTCAAATATTTTTAATAATACGTTTGTCCCACTCGGGAATCCATCCGGCTAAAATCCGAAAAAAAAAGCAACCAACCCAGGTTCATGAAACCAATGGATTCATTGTTCCATGAAAGCACAGGTTTTATGGTTGATCCATCTTATAGATTTCAAATTTAAGGATCAAATCTTTTTTCAAAAACATGTTAAACAAGACTTTATTTCTTTCAAATACAGGATTTCATTTTTTCGCATTTTAGCCACTTTGACTTTCGGGTGTCGTTGAGGTATTTTCATAATTGATTATATGCAAACTGCATGTTACTTTTCAAAAAATATTGGCTTCGATCTAATTTATTAATGGCATTTAAAAATATTAATGGTAGATTTAAATTTCCGTTTTGCTTGCATATTAAAATAATTTATCGAGCATATTATTAATATTATGATTTATTAGAATCATAATAATACCTCATATTTCGCAAATTTTATGATTAATTTACTAACAGGACATAATTTTTTTTATACTAATATGCTACATATGTTTTGGCAACATATTTTTGTAGAATAAGAGATTAACGAGCAAGTTGCTCATCATGATGACCATTATAATAATAATTAAATAAAAATAATAGATAACGTTTAAGGATGCGGCAGCCAAAGAAGATGAGACATATCCCTAAAGAAAAAAAAATATCATTACAAAAAAAACAAAAGTTTTTTTCTGTTCTATTTCAGGCACAGCCCAAAATTATTGCAATAACCGATATATATAAGCTTTTCATTTTGAAATCGAACTAAATGAGGGAAAATTTGATATGTCTTGAAATCACTGCGTTAACGTATGCCAACATTTACACACATTACTGATAATTTATTGTGCTGTGCATATTTATTGAAATCTTTATCCTTGTATACTTACAAATTTTCCCTCACTAACTGTTTGTTTTATTAGCTATTTTTGGTTTGGCTATTTAACCAAATTCATCATTGTTGAGAAACGGTTGTAACTCCAAAATTAATTAGATAATATGGAGGTCGTTTCGTAAAGGAAACAAAAAATAGTTATTTCTATCTTGTGGGTATTATTATTAATGTATGGGTTTCTAGTAGTTCCTAAAAATAATCATTTTGAAAAAAAGCAAAGGCCGTAACCCATTTAATAAGAAAAATGTTGTAAAAAATCTGCATACCACTAAAAACTGATTAAACGGGAGAAAGTTTTAATATAATTATTCCTTGTCAGCGGCTTTTCAATATTTTTTTGGTTTATTAGATTTTCTTTCAATGGAAAATTTAAAAGCAAATTATTATTCAAAAATAATAATGATTCAAGAATTTACGTCAATGAGCATATAATTCGTCAAATGGGAGATCTGTTTGGAGTTTAAAAATAAAAAAAAAATATATAGATACATAAAAAATACAGCAAGTAATGCAACATGGAAAAATATCTATAAAGGACCATATTAATAAAAAAAGTTATAAAATTAATTTTGAGAACGATATTAAATCTTTAATACGGAAACAACCGGCTAAGTGTTAATCAGATTAGTGCACCGAGAATAGTTTATTGCCAAATATCGTGAAATTCTGATATATTTTTAAAAAAATATTTCAGAATTTCACGTTCTCTGGCTACACTTATAATATCAGATTCTATGATTTTTTTTAGTTAAGCCTCGAGGCTCGCATATATTAGAGAGACATCGTTATAATTTAAATAACTTTTCTCTGGATTTTCGAAAAAAGCAATATTTTTGGTTGCAAAATTTAGTGATATCAATTATCTTAAATATAAACTTGTTGTTAAGCAAAACATAAATATTTTCCTTAATAAAGTAATAAATATATTATGGCATTAAAAGTTACCAAAATTAAGCAAAATGTTCATTCACTTTAATTCAATAAACAATTCAGTTTATCTTTTTAGTTTGTTACATTAATTCCAATAATTGTATCTCATAATTAAATTATAATAATTCGTTTTAATTTTCTTTACTTGATTTGCATTAAATTATAATACTGGTATCTATAGGTCGTTTGTTATTATTCTATATAATTCACAAGCAACATATAATAAAAGTCACGCTTATATTATACGAATATTGTTTTGAACTATTTTAAACGACTAAAAGGTTTATCGCCTTTTGATAATATATGTAAATTACGGATATATATGGCGGGATATATAAGTACGGGATATATGGCGGAAAGTTTTTAAAACAAAGTTCTACATCATCTGAAGTTAAATTATCGTCGTATCGTGATCGTCACCCTGTACTTTACTTATCAACGATTAAAGTACTCATTTTACGTATGTAGTCATAAGACGTAATCTAATTTCAAATGTCAAGCCTTCTCAAACAAATCGATAAACGCTTACTTGGATGTACAAGCAATTAAAATACATTTGATCGAAATATTTAATTCCTTGCAATAAGAATAATGTACTCATTTGACGGTGTTAAAAAAAAGAGATTTACTGCGTTCTTACATAATTAACACACGATATCACCAAGTATATTTCTTTCCGTAACTAAAGTTTGAAGTTTTCATAAGTGGAGCATCTTGTGATCTTACAAGCAGTCTTTGATGAACTTACCAATCTGACTCGACTGTACATGTACCACCACTATTAGCGTAAAAAATGTTTTTTCTTATGGAAAGGAACACAAACGAGCTCAACTTCAACTGACGGTAAGCGATCCAGTCGCCAATAGACACTTGCAACATCTAATGAGTCACGATTGCCTTGACAGCCTGGGAAATTGGATACAATAGGTTTATTGGATAGAATGGAGTTGAGATAAAGGATTCGGAGGGAAAATGAGAGGAAATGGAAATTGGTAGACGTGGCCATCCGGCATCTTTAGAAGTGGTGCATAATTTATTTTATCCTGATTTTATAAAAGGCGGTGGTACTTCCCAAGTAACGCGCGACCGTAGATGTGCAGCAAAAGCTGTGAACAGATGTTATGCTCTACCACCTGGAGATTTATTCTTTATATGATTTAAATATTTGATCTTATATATGATTTAAATATTTGGTAATATTGATTTCAATTGAGCACGTGCCTTCGGTGCGTCCTTCAAGTTAGCTAATAATAAATTTTAAAAGAATATCATATTTGTTTAGTGATGCTTATCGCATTTCTACAATTAATTAATAAATGGTATTACTTTTCCGGTTTCCATGAAATTTGCTAATAAATTTTTCAAGAATATTTAAATCGATGTCTTGTGACATGACATGATGCACTGATTGAAGTGTCGTCTTTAAGCATCGTAACGGATGCGATTCAATGAATGCCAAGATATAATGTTCGGCGTTAAGTTACAAAAGCAGTAAGGTACGACACACTGGCCTCAGATTGAAATGATGTAACATGCAATATTATAATGTTAAAAATTACTAAGTTTTGAACAGCTGCAGAAAATTATAGCATGTATGTTTCTTGTTGAAATATGTATAATAATGAGATATTTATAACAATAAATTTGACTTAAGAGAAATATTTATGATGAAATATTGGAAAATAATTTGAAAATGTTCGATTTCACTTTCGTAATATAGGACTGTTTATAACTTACAGTTGCACTACGAACTAAACAAAATCCTGAAAAACTACGTACAATTGTAGTTTTTCAGGATTTTGGCGGCACGGCAGAAATTGCCTCGCAGCAGAGCGTATAGACTGGTTCTTTTACTCCTTTGTTTCTTTTTCCTAGTGATAAATGTGTGCAGTATTTAGTTCATAGAAGTACAGTAATTTGTTCACTGATGTATATGTACTTTGTTCGTAAATCACAGCATGATAAGTTTGTAGGGGGCACCGAGGATCTCTTGATTTTAGACCCCTTTACCGCTGCTGTTATACGGAGTCCTGGATATTGAGTTTGAAAAAAGAAAATCGACTTCGAAAACTAAATATGCATTTATATAAAATTACGACTGGATATGAGAGACGAGCTTTCGAGAGAAATGTTTGAGACGAAGTGACTGGCTAACTGACGAGTATGAGCGCGCGTGCTGATGTTACATGTATGTCAGCACTCTCTATAGAAGATTAAATATCGTTCTGTAATTAAAGCCGCAATTTTAATATTTTCATATATTTTTATTCTGTTTTCTTGGAATTACAATCCAACGTATGCACTTATGCTTATTTTATTCTTAAAGTATTTATTTTCTTATGTATGCCCATAAATTCCTTATTCATAACACTACTTTAAAAATTTTCTTTTATTTTTTCCCGTAAGGATTTTTGGGAAAAAAACTATATAAAATCAACTTTAAAGGTTTTAATATTGCACTTGCGAGACATAATTTTTCTGTCATTTTGATTTAAAAAGCAAACCATTCCAGAAAAATAAGGTTAACAACATCCAAATTTAGAACCTTTTTTTTATAAATGGTTAGAACTTTTTCGTTTTTAATAAATATTAGCACAAAACTAACGTTCAAACCCTTTTTGTAGACTATATATACATTGTTAATTTTAAGTGTTAGGCTATATCGTTACTATATTGCTTTTATGTTACTACTAAATAGCGTATATTAAGATGCCGAGTTGTTATTATGTAGGCAATGGCAATGTTTTTTACACTGTTTCTACCTCTCTCAAAGAAAAATAGTTTTTATAAATGTAAGATGAACGATAATAATATCTATTAATCTTTTTTTTTCTTAAGCCGTTGTGAGTATAACTCAGATCTATTTACTATTAAGCTATTTAGATATACAACTAGATAGAGAACTAACGGTATTGGAAGGATAGATAGACCGATAGGTGAGCCTGTGACGTCATCGATGACGGAATGTATAAAATGCCAGGGCGCGTAAAAGGCCAATGCGTAACCAGATCACGCGTTAAATTTGTAGTTATTTTCCAATAGCATAGCTATCTACCATAGCGTTACATGAGCTAATATGACGCAGAATAATTTTCTTTAGTAATATGATATAATATTATATTGGTGTCGTCACAAAAGCTTAAGCTTGTGTTCACTGCAAGTGTGTCTGTAGTTTAGAGATTTTATTCGATCTCTCTAAAAACCGATCATCAAATGATAACCATACGACCACTAGAAGAATATACTATTTCGAACACAAAAATAATTTTCTAAATAAATCAGCAGCGGAGTTTTAGACTAATCCAGGAATATACATAAAAAAATTAAAAGATCCCAAAGACTTTAGAACTTTCTCATTTTTGAAGCCGTTTAAGAAAAACAAAACCGCTACACCTCACCTTAACTGATATAAGGCATTGATATGTTATGTCTTTGTTGCATTAAAATGTATAAGCTCAACAATAAAACATTATTAGTGAAAATTATACATGCCTGTATTATAAAAGAACTGGTTGAGTTTACGGGACTAGTTAACAGAAAATTAAAATAAAGTGTCTAATTTTTCTTCTCCAGGGTTTTCGGCGTTGTTCTCTGATTGCTTTTTCAATAGCCATAGAATTTGCACATAAAGACAGCATTGTACAGACAGTAAGCCTATCTAAAAAATAATATATGGATGATTTACATATATCAATATATCTCCCTCATTCATTACCTCAAAATGTTACGAACTTACCAATGTTTTCCATTATTGTAATCCTTTTATTTTTATTTATTTTCAAATTATACGTTAAGTAAGAGTTAAGTTTTATAACTCTTACTTAACGTGTAATTAAACTTTATAATAAAGTTAAAAAAATTAAATTTATCATGAAGTTAGCTACAATAAAGAATATGCCTATTTTTAATTCTTAAATATAAACATTTCACCTAATTTATCGCGTTGGAATAATTTTTTTTTATATCCGATATTTAAGAACCATCCCATAACCCTAAACGCTGTTTGTAAGCCTACTGATATTAATATACAGTTTATCAATATCAATAAGTGTAAGCTTACATGCCTCAAGTTAAAAAATATCCAAATTTCTGGAAAACTGTTCCATAGCTATTTCATAGATATCTTAAAGCTATTACATTCGATTAATCCGGTTCTGTCTATTCATACTCATAGGGTTAACCTACTTTAACGCCAGCGAAGCTGAAAAAATAGTATAGATATAAATACTGTATACCTAAACGTGTTTTAATTCTTGCTTATTTTGATTATAGTAGATAAATGAGTACTATGTGAAAAAGTTTATAGTTATCTGATGTTATTACTAACTGGTAAAAAAGAAAACTTAATAAAAGACGTTACCGTAATATTTTACAACAAAATTTTTTGTGTCACATTAAAATTAAATTGGTAATAACTAATATCGCGGTATTACATAAAGCACGGATTTCTAACATTATAGAATATTGACTTTTAACAGCGCGCTCAACCGTTTAATTATAACACATTACATGCATACATACTCTTGCAATTCTTATTGAAGTTATAAGGCCGCTCTGCCCTTAATCTTCTGGCGTGTGGGGTGACCGAATGCCACTTCTACCCTCCTTAGTTCCAACTCCTTTTCTTACCAAATTCTAAATATTATTACCAAAATAATATAAGGAAAACAGAGCGTCAGGTTTAAACGATACAGGAACAGCGCTCGTGTGTGGATTATTTCAACGCGCCCAGCGACCACACTCACTATCTTTCTTACGGCGACGAACTGGGATTCAGTCTTGTTCGGCGTTCGGGGAGAAGAATATTTGCAAACGGTAGTACGATTAAGTAATACGAATTTGGCTACTGATATTGGACATTGTTTTGGATTTTGATAACTTTATAAATCTCCAAATCCGGACTTGGATGATGCAGAATACTGAGGTAAAAAAGTGTGTTGTATGATTATGTAATCCCGACCGATTTGGGCCTTGGATTGGATCGGGCTTGCAGCTCTGGCCATCTGGCAGCCTGTTGCTCCAACAGCGAAGGATTGATGTCACACTGATTCATGTATCGCTTCAGCACATATTTGCATCAGAGCAGTGGTCCGCTATGCTTCCGGTTGCCTTCCTCAGTTCTGAGTGAACGATGCACTTAGCTGTTCTTTCTTACGTCATACGCGTCGCATGTCCGCACCACTGAAGCTGACGCCGCATAAGATACGATTGAATGGTACCTACATTGGTTTTTCGTAGCACTTCAGTATTCCGTACCCGATGAGACCATTGGATTTGAAGTATTTTCTGTAAGCACTTGAGGTGGAATCGGTCTAGCATACGGACGTGACGGCGATACGTTGTCCACGTTTTGGCAGAGTATAATATGTTGAGCAGATTGACTGACATGCAGACAACGATCTTCGTTGTCAGCTTAAAGTCGTGCGAGTAAAAAACCTTAGAGCCCAGCTTGCCAAAGCCCGCTGCAACAGCCACGATTCCGCTGTTGATCTTTATATCATGATCATATTTACAGACAGTGAAACTTGTCCACCTGCTTCAGCTCATCCCCTCCGAGTGTAATATTCAGTTTCTCACGACCTTTAATGTCCAAAGATCCATCTTTTTGACACTGATTTTTAACCTAATTTTTGGCACGGCTCGTGGAAGGCTGTCACAGGGCCCCCTGGGGATTCTGTTAAGAAGCACAGGTCATCGGTGTACATCAAATCAGTGTTCACGGCATGCCACAATTTGGTGCGGGATTTCACTCTGGCGAGATTAAAGATATTGGCGTCCGTGCGAAAACAGATACGGACACCTTCAAAAGCCGTTTGTTAGACCTCTTGGACTACGACTGAAAGTGTGGGTCCTTGAACGAAACACTGTTTTACACCCGACACGCGATTTTATGAAGTACAAGCCAGAGGGCTTCACGAGACACACTATCAAAAGCCTACTCAAGGTCAACAAAACAGGCATATAGAGGACTACCTTGACATCTGCTCTTCTCCTGTAATTGTCTCATTGAGAACAAAGCCTCACGCGTACCTCGCTCAGCAAGACTCGTGCAAAGATTTTTCTAGAGACTGATCGAACCGATCACTCTTGTTCTTATATAGTGCCCTGATACGTGATACTTTACAAGTAGATGAGACTTGTTCTTCTTGCCACATACTACAAAATGTTCTCATATAGCCGAATGCAATTCATCACCGCCTTATTTAAGCAGTTCTTCTTAATGCCCACCGCACACTTCTTTTGCTGTTGATTGATGGCAAGAACAATCCCCTCACGAATGAATGTCCCACCCAGCTCAATAACGACAGGGAGTTGAGGAATCGAACGAAAGGGTTCGAGGTCAGCAGCCCGATCCACATCAAGCACAGTGCTGAAGTGTTCTACCCATCATGCAAGTACGTATTCTTTGCTCTAAAGAAAACCTACGCCAGACATAGGCTTTAAAGGTATCTTATAATAGAGGTTGTGTCAATTAAATTCCAAAACTCGCTGCAAAAAACCCCAAGCTGATTTGTGTCAACAAACCAGTGAATCTATTGATTCTTCTCTCGCCACCATTGTATTTAACCTCCCGCATTATCTCCGCAATGCCAACATTTTGATCAGCTCCGCGGTGTTGTCGGAGAAGGCGGCGGTGCTTGTCAATCGCTTCCGTCAATAATTCGTCATTCATCGTCCTCGTTGTTACGGACTCTACAAGCCAAACTAGTTGTGTCCGTGTTCATTATGTGAGAAGACAGAGCACTCCTGTCGCGATCGACAAGGTCGCCCTCTCTGTTGATAGATGACAAACCAGAAACAAAAGATCAAGCATATTTTTTCCTTATCTCACAACCTTATAGCCCATCTACGTTAAGACACGCATTGGGATTGAACTACCAGATCTTCAAGAACGATGGAAGCGACGACAAAACTCAACAAGCCTATGGTCAGTCCAGCAGTGCGCACCACACATGACGCGGGTGACGAGGACTTGGGAAACGTCACGTTGCCGAACGATTGAGTAGTCAATTAGATGGAAGTGTTTGGACCTTAAGTGCATCCATGTATTCTTGTATTTGGCAGGAAGCCTAAACATGATACTCGTTATTGCAAGGTGGAATTGTGCACATAAACTGAGTTAAACAAACCTACTCTTAATCGCAAATCCAACACTTTATCGACGCGTCTCAGAGGCAGCGAGTCCCTTCCAGACTTTCGCTGAGGTCAACCACATCTATATCATAGCGACGAAATTGACAGGCAAAGATGGCGGTTTTCCGTTCAGTTTCAGTTTCAGATATTTTCATCAAGGATGTCATAATGGGGGTTTTGTTATTTTAACTGAAATAATTTTAAATAACTCTTAATCAGAATTTGTTATCAAATAATTGAAATGTATTTTTTTTTACAAAAGCAGTACTCGTTTATTTCTTTTCAATATCGCAATAATAAATCGCACAATAATTACCTTACTTTACGTAAAGCAATACCATGAACATAGCAGTTTAAATATTAATTTTTATCGCGAGTTTATGACAGGAGCAAAAGTATTATTTCCAGCATAAGTATTATGCATTTTCGGCAAATCCTTTAAATTATAAATTTATATAAACCATGTGCTTTCAAAGGGTGAATCCATTAGTTATTTGTCCGATAACTGACTGGATTCACTTAGGGTATGCCACCCCGGAATGCTATAGCTTCTAGAGGCACAAACCTCTATCTTGCGTGATGCTAGTATCCCTAACCCTTTTCCTTTCCCTGTTCTCATATTTTCCTTCCCCATATAATCCATCTCCGGTTTTCATGTCCATCCTAAGCCAGATGTTGGGCGTTGGTAGCTGTATACCTTAACAATAAATCTCATACATACAGCATATAACATTGCTGCGGTGCCGAAGGCAAAGGGGAAACCACTACCCTATTTTCCGTCTACACTATTAGTCTCTCTCTTACTTTCAGTACATTATTAGTCTCTCCTAAAATAAAAAAAACTGTATTAGGGTATGACCCTGTCAGTGATTGCATATTATTGTTGAAAGATTTATACTAGACCACGCCGTGTCCACGTGATAGTTGTATATGCCCCCACCTTATCTTCAACAGAGGTGGAAATCGAGACTTTTTATAACCAACTGTCTAATACTCTGCACAAATTACTGAGGAGAGAGATAACTGTTTTGATGGGAGACCTATATGCTAAGGTAGGGAACATTAAGATCGATACCCATCTTATAGAAGTTGTCGGTAATTACGGACTAGGCGAAAAACATCAGGGGCGTCATTTGGTTACAGTTCTGCATGAAACACTCTCTCACAATTATGAACAAGTGCTTTAAAAACCACCCAAGGAGACTATACACGTGGGTAATGCCAGGTGATCGAGCACGCAACCAAACTGACTATATCACAATAACGTAAGGTAATGCAAAAACTTATCCTGGAGCAGATTGTG
>JAOCPS010401215.1:0-12206 GCA_025505425.1 Graphium colonna | reverse complement strand
ATAAGCATGTCATCTATACGATTATAATCTAAGTTATATTCACGTTATTTTACATTTACTATGGTTTCATGTAATGAAATATGTATGTAATTGAACTGTTCTAACAGGCTGGACCAATTTATCTTGTTGATATATTTTTGTGTATACTAGGATGAGTACTTGGATGCTTCAGAATCAGAATAGAGGAAATTGGCATTACCATAGTTTTTTTTCATATTGCGACAAATATCTGTTACTATTTTGATACCGCCTATATAGCAGACAAATTGTTAGGGCAGGTTAGAATTTGCTAGATCTGTGTGATTAATATAGATGTTTCAATTCATCTTGGCAAATACTTCTAAATGAGCGTAAAGCTTATGCACACAATGACTGCGTGTGTGTGGTATGAGGTACAGTCAGCAATATGTTATTCTAGTAAAGAAATGTCAGTCAAAATTAAAAAAAAAACATATTACCTAAAAAAATGCTCCTAAATCTGTATTGCTGAAAAAAAAATTGAAGTCATGACTTTTGGAAGATTCTTTGCTACTGCCAAAGGACATTTTTTTGGGGTTTTCTTTCAGGATTATATGGTGGCAGTCGGCTAAATTTTAATAATATATCATAAAATTAGCTAACTTATCCATTTTATAATGAACCTTCTGACTTAGATCAAAAAATTTCGAAATTTCTAGTTTGCTATAAATATATTGAGTCTTTAATTAATTTAAAAAAGGTTTTTTATGTTCCACAAATGGTCATATGCATTTTATTTAATTTAGCTTAATTATTTTTTCTGAATCTGTTAAAGTTGATATACATTATATATATCGTACAGTTAATGTCCGGTTGTATATAAGTGTGAAGCAATATTGGTCAGTCATTTTTTTATTTATATTTTTAAATAATTGTATATAATTATAATTTACGATATTTCATGTTTCTCACTGTACCTGCAGAACAAAGCGATAGAAACTCGTGCTGCTCAGATGACGCCTGACGCGTCACTGCCAAACAAATCAAAGTTACATATTTAAAATGCCAAGTGCCAAGATGGGTTGAAGCATTTATATGTTTGTTTGTACTATTCTGTTTAATATTTTAAATGAACACACTATGGCTATAAATGAAATAACTTTAAACGTAACTTGGCAAATTAACAAAATAATAATAAAGCTAAATTGTATTGTACTCCTTTTCCCTAAAAATTCTTAATCCCAACCCCAACCTATCCAGTAAATCAATACTATCCAATTTGCCAGGTTGACAACGCACTCGCGAGTCTGTGGATGTTGTATGTGTCTATGGGCGACGGAATCATTTAACATCAGGTGTATCGTTTGTCTTTCGTTGCAAAAAACTATGTAAAAAACCTGGTATTGCACAATCAGACTTATTTTATAAAATGAAATTACCGCTCTAATGGCTCCGCAAAAATAATTTTTAATCTACTTAGCTTTGAATGAGAGTAAGGCTGAACATTAATGAATCCTACTTTTTGAGTCGAATAAAAAAAATCGCACTAAACATTTGTTTACTATTTTTATAATCATTCATAAATATTCATAATGACCCTGTTTATTTATGACATAATGTAACATTGTTGCGTTCATCGTATTAGTGATTCGATTTTTTGAAATCATTACAAATACAGCACATTACGACCGGCAAATAATTTTATACGCCCATTATCATTCACTCATTATAGTGAAATCCGTTTACCTCGACTAGCTACTACCCTTATTGCTGATATAAAAGCATAATCATTTTGATAATCCTTATCAGTTTAATGCTGTACTGAGTACTAAAACTATATTGTACCGCAAAATGATTGCAAAGGTAGGATAATAAATTATTATTAAAAATTTTATGTATTGGCATCTTTATTCAGTGATTTAAGTATCTTCGGTTTAAGTGATGTGCTAAGTGATTCATTTAAAGCAATAAATATAAAAAGTGGTTGTTTATAAACGAAACAAAAGGTTCAAAAATATCGAGTGCATGCAATAGTGAGCAAATTTTAGATCAAGGGCATTTGTCATCTACTTCTTTACCTTTTTTTTTAATTAGAGAACTGTCGAGTACTTGTGAGGGATATTCACTTTTAAAACGATTTTTGCTTAGTGTCTAAAATGTGTTATTCATGGCAGAAATAATAAATGTTTTCTGAAATTCAGGTCCTGTGTCTCGCTGTGCTCGTTGCATATGTTATCGCAGAGGAAGAACACAAAGGCTATCCCTACTCAAAGCAATATATAAAACGTGAAGATGGGCAGGCGGAAAAAGTGCTAGTGGATGGCGATGGGGAAGAAAAGCACCATATTGACTACTACGTATGTAAAATTAACTTTAGTCTAGTTTTATAAACAAAACAGAAGTAACAGTAGGAACTGGTGAATATTTTGATGACGCATCAATATGAGGCATGCTGATTTTTTTCTAATACTTCTAATGTGATAACCAAAAACAGAACCGAAATCAAGAGAGAGAATCTTGGGGATAATGAGGTTAAAATAACAACTTTAAAGAGAGATGGAGAGAGAGAGATAGACACACACAAAGAGAGGGAGAGATGAATATTTAAATATTAAAAAATAAATTGGCCATTATAGTGTAAAGACAAACACAGCCAAAAAAATTTACCAGCTCTTGGACTTTTAACCGTTTGGACAACAAACTGATTTTATTCTAAAATCTACGTGATATACCATAATAAATAAAATAATTATGTATTAAATAAAAATTGTATTTTTTATATTTTTTAGATACATGGGAGATCATCTTTATTTCTATGATATTATTTTTTGTTTTTTAGGCTCACCCTAAATTTATGTTTGAATACAAAGTGGTGGATCACCACACTGGTGACATCAAGTCTCAAGAGGAGCACCGTGATGGTGATGTAGTGAAGGGTAGATACAGCCTGCATGAGCCAGATGGTTCCGTCAGGGTTGTGGAGTATCACGGTGATGGTCACAGCGGGTAATTATTACAATAATTTCAAATACAAAAATATTCCTAATATAATTAAAGGTGCATACTATATGTTTATGCCAACATTATTTAATAATAGGTGCAATGCTTTTTAAATTAGTGGGTGGCTAATTCATGATATATTTCATTACGTCTCGTATATTACAATTCTTGCATTTCCTTCCCATGTAAATGCTTCTCCAAAAAATTTTCAACATATAACAAGAAAAATTGTTTTGATGGATCTGCAGTCTGTGCACTCAAATACATTTTTTAGAATTTTTATTAATGGTCATTATGTGACGCATTGAGCCTTATCAATTTGTTTTTTTTATTTCGTTATAGTTTTTCTGTATACTAGATCTTAGAGGCCCTGTCCCCGCAACTTTTTATTATTAATTTACTAAAAAAAATTGCGGGTAACAACTAGTTCAAAATAAAAGCAAAAAATCCGATAGTAATGCTATTGCAAATTATTTTATCGTAAAGTATGCTCAAATCTTTTGCTTTAATTTTAATGTAAAAGTTATTTACTTTATATGACCTTTATTTTATTTAGTTTCCACGCTGACGTGAAACACGAAATTCATCATATCATTTCTGAACACAAAGAACAACAACAACAAGAAGGACAAGAAGGACAAGAAGGACAAGCAGGACAAGAAGGACAAGAAGGACAAGAAGGACAAGAAGAACAAGGAGAAAACCAAGACTAGCTGTGATATATGTAGATAAATAATTTTCAAACTTCTTGCTTAAGTCTTTTTCATAGACATTTTAATCGACTTCAAAAAGGACGAAGGTTCTCAATTCGAAAGTTATATTTTTATGTATGTTCGCGCATATCTCCGTCATTTATGAACCGATTTTGAAAATTCTTTTTTTATCTTATAGGATATTCTTCCCGCATGGTTCCTAAAATTTTCAAGAAAACTGGTTTGATAGGTTTTCTTTTAAACCAAAATAACAAAATGGAAGTTTTGTATTTTTGCGCGTATCACCGTCATCTATAAACCATTTTCAAAAATTCTTTTTTTATATGATAGAGCATTTTTTGCAGATAGTCCTCAAAAAAAATCAGTTCGTTATCATGAGTTTATTTTTCAAATAAAAAAAAATAAATTTAGGAATATTTGCACATATCTTCGCTTGAAAAATATTTTTATCTGATAGGCTATACTTGCACAATAGTCCCATAAAATGTTTATAATAATAGTCAGGTAAGTACTTTGTTTTTAAAATTAAAATAACGGAGAAAATATGTTTGGAAAGAACGCGTTTGAAGTCGTTTTTTGTAATTTTCTGTGAAAATAAACTTGTAATATTGTTATCGAGTGTTTTAACAATCTAACCCCTTCAGATTTATTACTTGTTATTTTAATCTTATAAACATACCTCAAAATTTAAAATAATATTTTTTCAATCATATGATTTTCAACTTCCTTCTTGAAATATGTAAATATTTCTTTTACTAAATTTTTTTCTATAGCAGTAAGAAAATATGGAATGCTTAAATGCTGTTCTATATAAAAATAATATTGTAAATATTATTAGATATTATGACAAGCAAGCTGACAGCCCACCTTATATTATGTAATAACTGTCACTTGGAAATCGACACCGATACAAGAATTGATGGCACATTCCAAACTTATGACCTCGTGATGTCACTTCCCAAATCAAAGGGTTAGCTTGGTCGTCACATAGTTGCAATGTTTTACCTAGGAGTTTAATCACCACTCATGGTTAAAAAAGTGATACGAATTACTAATTTTCTTTACACTAAATATAGGAAGCAAATATGTCATCTTTTTGTTAGCAACAAAAAGGTTGAAAGGACACATTTGCTCCACGTATTTAATATAAAAAAAAAAAAAAAACTAATAATCGCTTGAGGTTGGAAACAAAACTAGATAAGAAAAGACTGCCATTTTTGGTGATCAATTATTAAAAAAAAAATAAAAAATCGTTTCCTCGTTTTTAAATTTTAACGTTAAAGAAAAACTTGCACAATCTGGAATTAAATTTTAGTATTCCAGCGATATGTTTGACTAAACTGCGTTTTAGCATGATAAATAATGGGTCATGCAGTAGGTTTTTTTCGAAGCCATGCATCGATGAGCATCACATGACGGAAATATCGCAAAAAAGATTGATCGGTGCATGCAGCATGAGTTACATTATATCGATGCAATTATCGACCTAATCGCAATATTGAGCATTACTGAATAGCGTTTATATAAAACTAAACCATTCAACTTGCTACGTTATGGCCAACCGCAACTCCAATCGTGGAATCAATTCCACTGTGGTGTACATTTGAATGATATGCAATCATCTGAATGTACATTTTTGTATGAATTTCTTTTTATCAAAAAAGTGTCGTTAAGTGATTATTTACTCAAAACACCGTAATAACACCTCTGTCAGCTTTCGGTTAAAATTAAATTTAAGAAAAAATTTTTTTATCTATTCTCCTGTCTCAGGTTACCGATAAAAAAACAAAACTTTCTAGATTTTGCTCGTCTTATAGAAACACAAACGCGAAAGAACAACCGTACAAAATTTTGATCAATATCCAGGTAGTATTTTTGAATTATTCGTATTCGTGGTCACAGTGGAGCATATCTTTTATACATTACTTGTGGTGTTGGTAACGCCGGGATGTACCACCATTCTATACACAATACCAGCATATAATACAGCATGCCTGTCTAGTTAGGTTTTAAGGATCGATCACTTATTTTTCTTGCCAACCTTTTTTAGCATTGAGGAAATGCAGAAAACGCATACACGTCCCGCTGGGGAAAGACGGATTATGTCATTCTGCCATAATATTTTATAAAAATAAATTATCAAAAAACAAAAATTTGCAATATTGGGCAACTACAAAGATTGATGACAATAGATTTAATTTATATAAGGTAAAGAGATGTGTAGGAATGGTCAGGCAATCTTAAAAGCTAGACATGTTCTTCTTTATAAAGTCGGCATAAAATAAAGTATGCATTACTTTTGAGGATGCCGGCAGGTCATGTCTACCCTTTTATTTTAACACTCCTATCTCCTCTAAATCCTTAATCCCGACCCATCCTATCCAATAAACCTATTGTATCCAATTTCCCAGGATGACAACGCACACGCAACTTTTTGGATATTGAGTGTGCTTAAGGGCGACGGGATCGTTTAGCATCAGGTGAACCGTCTGTTCGTTTGTCTTTGTTTCCATAAAAAAATCGATATGATAATAATAAGCTATAAATATAATAAAGATGTCTTTTTAATTCCTTTTTGAGATCAAGAATGATGATGATGAGAAAAACAAGATTGATTATAAATGCGGTCTCTTCTTTTAAATTAAAACAAAAAAGAAACAACTAAAACAGCGCCAGGTTTCAGCTTACTAAGTATTTTTTGAAAGTCACGAAGCATTACATAAGATATGACTCCTATCATAAGAATAGTGATTCGTACCAAGGACAATTCACATAGCAGTTTAGAAATAACAGAAAATATCAAATAGCTATTTGATATTTTGTATTATCTCTCCTTAGACAGTGAAAAATTTAATGCAGACCATACTAAGTACAGTAAGTAGTTGCTGCTAATATAATATGATATAAAAAATATTTTTCATGATAAACGTCAAACATTTCAGACTTACTCGTGAAATTCACAACCATTCGAATCAGTGGGTGTAAATATTAAATATAGATTATTATTAATCTGTAGTTTTGTTTCATTCAATATGTGTAGTATTTGCATAAGTTTAAATAAAACAATATATTAATATATTCCCGTGGCTGGTTTCAGCTACTGTGATACCTAATGTACCCCATTTTTGCTGTAAACGTATATGAGTAGCGACGACAGGACACGGTGCTGTCGATTTACTTATGTTATATTAAAGAGAATGCTTGAATCTTTCCTCACTTTATGGCAAGCTCATGCCTCTTGCGGACTTCAAAGATGTGGGCATTCTAATGCTCCTTACGACGCCATTCGGTTTTCCGTGCAGCCCCTTTTTTTCAACGTTTGGCATGGTTGTTGCATTTTTTCATTTACTTATTCTCCGCGGTTTCATATCAAAGGAATTGGCCACTTTATTTTCGATTGCCATCCTTCAGAATAGACAATGCGTTTAGATATCCTTTTCACAACGTGGCCATTCAAACGCTACTGACAATGAGTTAGTTAAACCTCGACTCTTGGACTTGGATCCGCTGCAACACGCCAATGTTTCTTATTCGATCAGACCACTCGAGGTTTAATATATGTCTTAAGAATTTAAGGTGTCCCCTGTATAAAGTATGTAGTATGTGTTTGCGATGTCTACGTTTTTGAGAAGTATAACATATTGAAAAGGACTATAGCTATGTATATATACTTTAATTTTTGTGTGTGCTCAACGGTAAGACATATCTTAGAATTATCTTTTCTATAAGTCTGCCAAATGTTACCAAACAGGGACCTATCCTACTTTTATTTACTGAGTGAGAAAAAAAAATAAAAACTATAATACCGTATTATAGATAGTTATATATTAATATTATTTTAATACAGGCAAATATATTCTACATTGTAATGATGGCCAGTCAAATAAGATAAGGGTCAAATTATTATGCTCATTATTTTTTGCATTATGCAAATGAATTTAAAATGCTATGTTCCTTAACAATAGAAAGATAAGAAATCCTTAACAAAAGATAAAAAGTAAGTATTCAATTCGGTTCTTTATTTTTAATTAAAAAAATATATTAATTTAATGTACTAGAACTATAAACACCGCATTGACATAAAAGTAATGTTATATATAATACCTCAGAATTGTAAAATCGTTTTTTTAGAATCATAGCAACAAAATCGTTTCAACAAAGTTATGTAGGCTGGAGAACATGAAATTTCAAAAGGTATTTCATATGTTCGGTCAATAATGAATTATCGACATTTAAGTGAAATACATTTTTCTGAACTGACTAGTCATAAGAAATAATAGCTCTACCATTGGACCTCATTCTTAAAACACAGAAAATAAAAATAACCTATAAAGAATCAACATTTAAGGCTTTTATACGATAATTTCAAGACGTAAAAGATATTTCGATATGGAGTAGGAAACCGCGTATTCAATTTATACCTAACATCAACAAGATGAAGTACTTTATTGAGTTTGAATTCTTCTCCTATTTGTTATCTGGAAACTTTGTCATTTATGAACAGATTTCAAAAAGTCTTAGTTTATTGAAAATAAATTGGTCCTGCAGTAGTACAAAGCATATTGATTAGTCTTATAAAATTGCCAAAAAATTGATCTGGTTATTTTTTTATCTAACATAAATTTAAAAAATTATCATAGAAGTTTACTTCTAAGTGGTTTATATAAAAAAATCAATTGAACACGTGTTTTGAATTAAAAAGCTTTTATGGAGCTTTTGAAATCATATTGGTCCCATGATTAGTAGTGCAAAACGTACTGATTGGTCCCATACAATTGTGACAAAATCAGTATGGTAATGTGTTTTCTCAATCAAATTAATTGAAAATATCCATTACGAAAGTTTATTTCCATGAGGTTTGTTTCTAAAAATAATACTTGTTAAATTATTACAGGTAAAACTTTTCGTGTGGCTCGATTACAGTGCGACTTAATACTCTTGTACTCTTGTTTCGTTAATGACTGAGAATATCCATATCAGGGATGAGCATGTGAAGAAAAGTCGATATCAATACTAGAGTTCTGTTTGGTCGAGAAATATAATTGAATATTCTACTGGGCTATGATAGTATATGCATAGTAAGGGGAGCTGTACATTCGTGTTTTTTATTTGTCGTATATCAAGGATTCGTTGCGATCGGCTAATTAATCGGCTATATTAGCTATCTCTAGGCTCATGAACGCCGAACCGACTAAGAGTGGAAGTAGCCATGACCGAAATCTGTCGGAAGGATCATCGTCATTATATCTATCGTTCAGTCTGTAACTTCTTGTAAATTAAATAGTTTGGTGGAGAAGTGCATAACTACTAGTTTGGGAGAGTTGAAAACAGCACCTTATTGTTTTCTTTTATTTATTGCACCAGCTCAGATCAAGTACATAACATTCTTGGTACTATTACATTAAGAATATCAATTATTTTCTTACGTAATTTAAAATTGTATTTTGAAAGCGGATATACCTGCGACTGGGGTGATTGGCATATCGATGTAGAAGGTTCAATTAACTTTGGTCTTTGTATCTTTGCACTGCGCAAGATCTCGAGTGTCTGTAATTATATTGTTTGCGTTACCACTGCACAGCCAAATGCAGTAGCTATGTCAAGCAAACGGTTTTACGAAATTAGTTACAAAAACTCAACGCGCACTGCAGCCGTTATTGAATAATTTTAACTACCAGTAACATAGAGTGAAATCTATATCACCTTGGCTCTTTACTTTTATTATCAATATAAAAGACGTGATTTGTAGTCAATGTGTATCAGTCACGAGTCGATCTTAGAAACATTAGCATAACAGAGCAATTTTAAATATGATCTCCAAGGTATTTAAAGTGAGATAGTGAACTTTTCGTAAAGTGATTTTTTTATATTACAGTGTTGATATAAAGTCATTGAAATTACAGGTTCTGTGTATTGTGGCATTCGTTGCTGTGGTGGCCGCCAATCATGACCACGGACACGGTCATGCGTTCTCATCGCAGCACATTTCGCGTCACGACGGACCAGCCCATCCCGTACATGTGCACGGACATGGACATGAGCACGGACATGGACATGGACATGAAGAGGGGCACGGACATGGTCACGGTCATGACCACATCGACTACTACGTAATTGCAATCTTGATATTATTATTAACAAGTGAAAACTCATGTAAAGAAAACGTATGTGAAGATAATATAATCGTTTCCTTTTTTGGACTATCACCAAACGATTTTATTATATACCAGTTCCTCTTTGCAATTTCACCTGAGTAATTTTGATTGCAGGTTTGGTAATTTTTATTTAACATACCTAACATATTAGTCATGTTAGGTATGTTCCAAGAAAGATATTAAACCTGCTAGTAAAAGTTAATAATAAACAGAAACAAATCCAAAGAAAACTGTTAAATTTATTATATTATTTGGATAAATATTGTCGAATCTCGTGGTGAGTTAAATAATATAAACCGATTGAAATTGCATGTACAAAATGTTCTTTAAGGTTCATAGATGTAAAGATAAAATTTTTAATGTCAAATCTGTCTCAACTAAATGTTTGATATAATTTCAGGCTCACCCCAAATATGAGTTCGACTACAAGGTAGAAGATCATCATACCGGTGACAAGAAGTCCCAGCATGAGTTCCGTGATGGAGATGTCGTCAAGGGTGTTTATAGTCTGCATGAACCTGATGGTTCCATCAGAGTTGTGGAGTACCATGCTGATAAGCACAGCGGGTAAGCTTTATTTATAAATATTTCATTATTTCACTTATTTAATATTATATTTCTCTAGAACTACATATAAGGCACATACATTAATTGTAAATTCATTAAAAGTAAATGCTATCAATAAAAGGACGACAGATTTTAGAAATTTTGATAATAATTCTTTACACATCCAAAACCATGATAGAGAGAAAACTATGTATCCTTCTGCAATATTATTTGTTATAAATAAGAATTAATTAATTTTTTTCACAATTTCTTTCCGTCTTATGGTTGAATATTTCGGGTCAGTTTAGTATTGTAAAAACCAATGTTTGTTATGTAAAATAGACATGTTTATTTTCACGGAAAATTATAAAAACTGACTTCAAACGCCTTAAAAGAATACTTTCGTAACACATCGTTTACGTTATTTTGACTTTAAAAACAAAGTACTGATTTGATTTTTATAAGAATTGTGTGGGACCGTTTTGGAAGTAATAAATTTTTATTAAATCAATTCAAATGTGGAGGGGCTACACTCGAACATTCCTATGTTTTGTTTTAATTTTAAAAAACAAACCACTTTTTCTCTAAAAATTTTAGAGAACCATTAGAAAAGAATACTCTATCAAAATGAAATAAATTTCATTAAATAGGTTCGTAAATGACGGAGATAGTCGCAAACGTACATAAAAAAAATCTGAAAATCTGAAAGAAGGTTCTCATTCTTTCTTTGAAGTCGGTTAATAAATAATAAACTATTTTTAGTTATCGGTCAGAATAGCATTGCGTTGCCATATGCATCTTGTTATTTTATTATTTTATTTTTATACTGTTTTAGCTGATTTTTTTTACAAAAGGCCTAAATTTTATTTTCAGTTTCCATGCCGACGTGAAGCACAGCACCCACCATATCGTGCCCAAACATCATCATCATTGATTTTTTCATTGTTAACGTAACTTCATTTTCACAAGTTCCTGCATATGTTATTTGAATGTTATTTAGTGATGATACATTTCGTTAATGTTATTTGTTTTATAGTACAAGTTGTTTGTGGCTTTTTACCAGTTTTTATACAAATAAACTTTGGTTAAATAATGAAATGTTTTAATGTGTTATCAAATAAGAATGGTTTAACATAAAACGAGCATAATATATAACATGTCTCCTACAGATATTTTTTTTCATAAGATCGATGAGATCATGGTGAATTTTGTGTGTTTTTTTGGTTAAAAAAAAACACTGCTCTCAGTGTAAATAATTTATATTCCAAGCCCATTTTATATACATACATAAATTCCAGATATACAAACACCCATTCCGAAACAATTATCAGCAGGTCATACAAATAATTGTTCCGGTGGGAATTGAACCCAAGACCCGCTAACGCCGAAGCCAAGTTCTTAACAATTGCACCAACCGGGCAATGAAACTTTATAAACTATAATAATTGAAAAAAATGTTTTATATGTAAATAATTTATAATATGTAAAAAGAAATATAAATAAAAATTAACCACTATCAAACGAGTTACTTACGATCGCGCGTGATATCGCTGATCGATCTTATTACTTTTACGGGACTCTACAATGATAAAAGAGAAAGAAAAAAAGAAAGAAAAATATTTATTTGGTACACATAAAATACAAATTAAAATAACAAAAGAGCAAATAATCGTGATGGGTTGGTAAGATCATTATAGCAGACCATTTAAATATGTATATACAGGTGGTAGAGCATAATATCCTTTCACAGCTTTTGTTGCACTTTTAAGGCCACGCTCGTCCGGGGAAGTACCACCGCCCTTTGTAAAGTCGGCATAAAATAAAGTATGCATGA
>JAOCPS010401104.1:0-12206 GCA_025505425.1 Graphium colonna | reverse complement strand
TAGTATCCAGCTCAGGATGTTCTAGTGCCCACCCCAGGAAGTTCTCGTGCCCACCCTTGAAAATAACCCTAAATAAACCCATGATCGTGTATATTATCTATATATTTTATATAACTCAACATATATGCAAATTTTATAACGATTTTGGTATTTTTCCACAACAATTACATGTACTCCAAGGTACGCAAATAATAATTTTGTTATAAGAATCAACTCTATGAAATAAATATATTTATATTGGACTTTGATCCTAGCCTTTAGACATAAGACAACTGTCGTTTTGCCCTTTAAAAATGAATTGCATATCAATGAACGTCATTGACGTGTGCAGTAGAGCGTTGTGCCCATTTTTCACTACCGACATGAAACCAGAGCGAATCGGTTGGTATAAATAGACGGACAATTCGCATGGAGACGCCGATAAAGAGCTTGTAATACGTTTATCTGTCCCTATTACGTTATCGGTATTTGATAGGCGGGGAATTTGTTGAACGCTGATTGAGTGAAGGAATCATGTACTACCTGAGCCCCTAGCCCTGCATAACAAGTTAATATAATTCGTTCGTTATGTGTGACGGTGGGGTATATCGAAATGCATTTGGGAAAGACAAATATAAGGTAACAGCCTAATTTTAACTGACTTCAAAAAATGGGAAAGGTTCTCAATTTGGATGTTTATATTTTTTATGTTGGCACATATCTCCATCATTTATGGACCGATTTTAAAAATTTCTTTTTTGTCTGATTCTTTAAAAAAGGTCGCACAAAAATGTTATAGAAATCTAATCAGTGTTTTGTTTGTAAATCAATATAACGTAGAAGATATGTTTCAACAGTACACTTTTAAGGCGTTTGAAGTCGGTTTTTGTGATTTTCTGTGGAAATAAATTTGTGAATTGTCCCACTTCTCGGCAAGGGCCTCCTTTAAACAGAGGGTATAGAGCATAGTCTGTCACGCGGCTCCAGTGCGGATTGACTAGCTTCATTCATAGCAGAAGTATATCATTTCTTAGATATGCAGCTTTCCAATTCACAATTTCATTTGTACTGGCACTGGGGATCGAACCCCGAGTTTCCCCAGAGCCTTGGTGCTCTAAGTGGGCGCTAGCCTGAAGCGGGGGGCGGGATGCGCTGAAACAATTTAGGGGGGCATTGAACCTCTTGCGTTCATTAAAGTCAGTGGTTTAAATTAGCTTTTAGCTATTTCAGATGGTATTAGAAGGTTATAAATATTTAAGAGGGCGCTACATATTTTTTTCCTAAAAAGGTAGCAGTGGACCAAAAGGTTTGGGAAACACTGGAAGCACTTTTATTGCAAGAAACCATTATATGATTATAGGCGACAAAATCCGGAACTAATGCCTGTTGGCCAGTTTATACTAGATACTCGTATTGCTGGTGCAAACGAAGCCACGCTCCGACTCAACGCGGAAGACTCTATAATAAGCTTAATGCTATCTAAGCTACTTTATGTATACAGTAAACCCATATTGCTATTGATAATGATGTAGGTGTTTTATGCAAAAATAAATAATCATATTTTATGGAGAATTACCGCACTCATTTTAACCGTTTGGTCAGTAATATTATAAAAAAAAAATTGACTCAAATTTATCGTAATGTATAGGAATCAATTGTAGCCAGCGGTGTTTCCGGACCGATACGACTTAGGACCTTCAAGATAAGAGCTTACTCTTACTTGTAACTCCTCTAGTGTTGAGGGATTCCATGGGCGGCGGAGATCGCTTACCATCAGGTGACCTGCTTGCTCGTTTGCCTCCTTCTCCATGAAAAAAAAACAATGTTGTGTGAAAGGACCTTCAAGAAAAGAGCTTACTCTTACTTGTAACTTCTCTAGTATTGCGGGATTTCATGGGCGGCGGAGATCGCTTACCATCAGTTGACCCGCTTGCTCGTTTGCCTCCTTCTCCATGGAAAAATCAATGTTTTGTAAAGGACCTTCAAGAAAAGAGCTTACTCTTGTAACTTCTCTAGTATTGCGGGATTCCATGGGCGGCGGAGATCGCTTACCATCAGGTGACCCGCTCGCTCGTTTGCCTCCTTCTCCATGAAAAAAACAATGTTTTGTAAAGGACCTTCAAGAAAAGAGCTTACTCTTGTAACTTATCTAGTATTGCGGGATTCCATGGGCGGCGGAGATCGCTTACCATCAGTTGACCCGCTTGCTCGTTTGCCTCCTTCTGTCACTGTGGACAATATACTCCGAGATAACCAGTGCTTGTGTTTCTACTGCGTAAGCGTGTGCACAAACACATTCGTTAAAGATACACTAAAATAAATTATAGTTTAAAACTAAAAAACACGCTTTTGTTTTTAAATTTCCTTTTGTAGAATTTTTTTTATTTTTATTGCTAATAATTTTTAAACAAATATTGTGTTGTCATGGGTCTTTATTACGTGTGCAAATATTAAAACTAATTAGACTTCTTGAATTTGGTCAAAATTGCATTTAAATATCCCGTTAGTTAGATGCATAAATAGATGAAGCAATAAAAGCTGAAAAAAAATCATGAAAATCCTAAATTAATAAAAATCCTCGAAATTAATAATTAATAAAAATCCAACAACTGAATTGTAAAACGCATTACGTTCACACGTTCAAGGTGTCGACACAAAAAACACCAATAGCAAAATATTGTTAGCAAAAAAATATCATTTACGTGTCTTTTTACGTGTCATTGGAGTTTCTATACGCGCGCTTTCCTACGGCGCAGTAACGACGGCGCAATTGCGAAGCTGCATAGCCATTCAAACTTTCTAGACTGGATCGATAATGCTGTAAGCTTGCCGCAGTGCAAATTAAAAAAAAATATAACTGGAGAAGAAAGCATCTGGAGGCTGAATAATAAAAGCCTTATTCTGTTGTTCTTGTGTTGTCTGTAAACATCAATTGCTTACAGTAATCGTTGCTGAAATTGGCTGATATAAAATAGTGTCGAAGTTTTCCAATAAATTTTACCAAAGTTTTTTAATTACATTTCTCAAATAAGGTAAAATAAGCTTCGTTATATTATTATACTAGCCGCTACCAGCGGTTTCTCTCGCGTAAATTTTCCCCGTTTTTGCAACTTGTTTCATTCCTACTCCGCTCCTATTTGTCATGGCGTGATGTTATGAAGCCAAAGCCTTCTTTAATAAATGGACTTTCCAACACAAAAATATTTTTTCAATTCGGACCAGCAGTTCCTGAGATTAGCGCGTTCAAACAAACAAACTCTTGACCTCTATAATATTAGTATAGATGTATAAATATTTTGTAACAAATAGTCTCATAATATTTCCTCTCATATATTTTCGCACACATTTAGTAGCAAGAGGTCGTTTTGAGGTGGTAGAGCATAACATCTTTGCACAGCTTTTGCTGCACTTATACGGCCACGCTCGTCCGGGGAAGTACCACCGCCCTTCATAAAGTTGGCATAAAATAAAGTATGCATGATTTTTGGGGATGCCGGATGGCCATGTCTACCCTTCTCTTTTCCCACTCCTTTTCCCTCCAAACCCTTAGTCCCGACTAATCCTATCCAATAAACCTATTACATCCTACTTCCCAGGTTGACAACGCACTCACGACTTTAAGGATGTGGCGTGTGCCTATGGGCGATGGAATCACTTACCATCAGGTGAACCGTCTGCTCGTTTGTCTTTTTTCCATAAAAAATAAAAGCAAAGTATAGCTATATACAGAATTGCTAAGACGTAATAATGCGACGCAAATCCCTTGCAATGTGTTTAAAATATGTTTGTGTCCCACTTTCTTTAACAGATTTATGTGACATTCGACATTGACACAGTCAACGGATTGGACAATGTTTGTAGGATATACCTCGACCCTGATAAAGTTTAGGACTCATTGGTAATTTTAATTATATCCTGATACCTTAAAAAGTAATATACTGCTAAGCGTGTAGCCACACCTTTAGTCAGTCTTGCTTATTTAAATCATAAATAAGAAATTTTGTGAGTACGTATGGTTGATTATTTTTAATATTTCAAGCATAAGTAATAAACAGATTGTGATTTTTTATTATACAGTAATGTGGTTGGTGTAATCATAATGTTTAGACAATGTTAACTCCATAGCTTTTAGGGATGCCACGTCTACCCTTTTCTTTTCCCACTCCGTTCCCCTCCAAACTCTTGACGATGGTCCATCCTACCCAATTACACAGGTTGACAACGCACTAGCGAATCTCCGAATGTTGTATGTATCTATGGGTGACGTAACCTCTTGCCATCGGGTGTACCGTTTGTTCATTTGTCACCCTTTCTATAAAAAAATATATAATTTGTATTGAAATAAATTTATAAATAAAGTTTTTACACGCAACAATACGTTTTTATACATCAAAATGTTATCTCATAAACATCTTATCAGTCAAGTGATTCCTTGTGTGTGTCATAAGAAAATCATAATAGTTTATGCGGAGAAGTTTACAACTCAAAAATTTGGTTCAAGTTCGAACAGACGAGTCTAGTATACCACTATTAAGATTTTGAACTTCTTGCAAACTAAGCTGCCGAATAATGTACGTAAGCTCTTGCAGCTTAAATCATAAATGTGATAACGTCGTGGGCTTACACCAAGGGTCTTTGAGATTAAAATAAATCATTTCAGCATAAAATTTCAATGCCACGATTTTCACCCCAAAAGACGAAAGTTAGGTAGGTAAAAGCTTAATGTAGGACTACGTCTGAAGTGTAATTCTCTACTCTTTTTTTTTAAATAGCTGTATACTTGAGCAGACATACCAGTTCACATAGGTACATAAGACTTGTTATTAATATTTTATTGCAAATTATACAATATTTAATTCCTCTAATCTTACAACACAACATAAGGTGCACCCCTTATCCACTCCAGCGACGTTACAATAGAATATATCTTGCCAGCTTAATGTGACCTAAATAATGCGTTGTCTCTTATCTTTGTTTATATATTGCAAGGAACAAAGTTGTTTTTATCGTAAGAAAAAAACGGCCATGACTTAATTGCATCGCATAAGTAATTATTGTCTTTCAAGTTAATTTAACTTGAAAGACACAATATGCCGGAATACTAAATTAACATGACATGAATATTTTTCTTTAAACCTATACAATTTGTGTGGTATAAATCAGTAATATTAGTATTGGTTAAGTTGTTAGTTGCATAATATGAACATTTATTTCAGTTATGTAAAGTACTTGTTTCAAGACGCATTATGAAATAAAAGACCATCAATATATTTATTGTGTTGAAAATAATTATGAAACTGTTTTGTTACGATAGAACAATGAAGACGAAATGAAACGCTTACAATTGCTTTTGAACTGAAGAATTTCATGCAATATATTTAACCATATTGAAAGCATTTTAACCGACTTTGAAAAAGGAAGAGGTTTTCAATTTGACTGTATTTTTGTTTTATGTCTCTGTAAATTAAAAAGATTCTTTTTTAAAATAAGAAAACTGAATAATTTGTTTCACGGCCGTTCTAAGGTGTTTGAAGCCAGGCGGTTTCGCTGTTTTCTGTAAAAATAATTATTATTTTAACTTGTTCCATATTAGGCACAATCAGTATCTTTGGCCACCATGGCTATAGTTCAGTATTATCGTGCGCATTTTAATTCCTAGCTTCTCCTAAAAGGTGGAATAAGTCCATAAATAAATATATTTATATTCCCAATTGGACTGTGTGAACGATGCTGGTATCGGGTTGCAAGATATTTTTATATTTTTAAACTAAAATTGCTACGTGTACAGATAAAAAGCTATACGCCTCTTCTAATTGATTTCAAAAAAGGAGAAGGTATAATATGAACGCCTATCTTTTTTTTTATGTAGATACGTTAACGGATTTCTCGGACACTTTTGGACCGATATTCAAAAAAAAATAAGGATTTAATTTCGAATTAAACAACTGTTGACCTGATCCGTCAGGAGAATCGCGAGTGCGTTGTCAGCCTGGGAAATTTGACAGAACAGGTTTACGATGAGTCAGGATTCAGATTTTAGAGAGGAAAAACAGATAAGAATGCTCATCCTTCAATCCAACAAATAAAAATGTATTTTATATTTTCCTCATTAATTAAAAATAACTGTTAAATATGACATGAAAGTCCACTTTTAAGGCGTCGGTTTCTCAAATTTCCTTGAAAATAGTAACCCTGAAATGCTCCTTACATTTCATAGCTGGCTATTGCAAGAACCAATCGAATTTGTCTTGCTAAATTTCACTTCCCTTCATCCCTAACTTGAAATGGTCTAAGTCTTTTGCAAGCGCAGTATTGAGTTTTACATAGCCATCCGACCCACCTTAAAATAGATACAGAGCTATTTTGTCGTAGCAAAGATAAAAAATATGTCCCTATTACATAATATATCAGCGTCCAATATTTGTATGATATATGAAGAATTGTCTCGACGCCAAATGCAATCGGTACTGAACAGGAGCGGCGCCGAGAGGGAACAGTTATAAATAATTTGCGTTCACATGACCGCTGATTACCCACTCTTGCCTCAGTCATATTGCTCTGAACATTTGAATTGTGTAACAAACATTCTTTTACGCACAATATTAATAATGAAGTAGAGACGATAATATAAAGGAGTACACTATCAGTATATCTATAATTTAAATCTTAATTTTAAACCGACTACAGGAAGAAGTAGGATCTCGATTCGACAGTGTTTGCCGATTTCTTCGCAAGTTATAAACGGATTTTCAAAATTCTTCTAGTGTTCTTTTGTTGATTCTTTCCAAGGATATAGTCACAAGGTGGTACCGTATAATTTTCCTGAAAATCCGTCTAACAGTTCTTTTTTAAATCAAAATAACTGCAAGATTTGTTTAATGAACGTTTACATGTAAGAAGACTCGCTGTTTTCTGTAAAAAAAAATATTGGTAACTCCCGTTGGGTGCAATGTTTATAACATTTGCTACAATCACATTCAAATTTCTGGTAACATTAAATTTTGTATATTCCGTAACATATAATAATACGCTTAAGTAATACTAGGATACCTTTAAAAAAGGGACCACTCGGACTGTGAGATAAATCCTTAGTAGCGGTTCCATATAATATAACTGACAACAAAAAATCTCTAGTCCTAATGACTTTGAATATTTTATATGAGACGTAAATCAATTTAATTTATTGTTAAAATTATAACTATTTAACATAAATTATTCGACGATTTTTTTTCCCATTTCGCCAAAAGGAAAGTTACCTTTAGATTACAAATCGACACCTTAATCCGCAAACCGGCTAGCTCCGTTTCGGTAATTTTATCAAGAATACCATGAGAAATATTAATAGTTTTGAAACTAAATAAAAAAAATAATTAAAATCATTGCATGGGGAAAGAAGACATGTTTTCTAATAAATATTTATTCAAATAATTTGGATAACATTAGATTTTAAAACTTAACAAATTATGTCTTTGCCAACTCCACATTTTTGACAAAAATTAAGATGGCTGGTTTGCGAATTAAGGTATCGAAATGATAAAAAAATATCTTAACGGATATTAAGTTTTTTTTTCTATTGTCCGCAGCCAGCGAACCGTGAGAAGATGATGTCGAGGTCCGCTTTCGCTCTAGCAGCCATCGGACTTGGCCTGTCCACCTTCAGCGTGCGTCAGATGATTCTCAACCAGACCAGAAGAATCTAGAAGCTCTCCAACCCAGAGCATTTGAAGTTCAGACCGCTTCAAACATCCATCGAAGCTCGTGATGTGCGAAAAATGTTTTTGTTTTATCTCACACGTCTTCCTTAGACAATATGACCGGAGAGTGAATGGATTATACACTATGTTTTAGTCTAGTAGTGACATAGTCCCGAAATTGTCTAGAAAATTATTTATTTTGTGCTGTATGTTATGAACAACGGAATAGTTTGAGTTAAAAAAAATGTAAAACGCCACATAATGTATAAAGTCAAATACGTTTTAATTTGTATTGATTAATTTTAATGTTTACGCCACCGTTATGGATTTCGCTTAAAAATTTTGTTTTAAGTATTTTGTGGACGTGGTGGAATTGATTGACTGTGCTTAAAAAATAAAAATATTTTGCAATCTGTTTAATTGTGATGGAAACCAAATACACGTATACAATAATTGTTCAGTTTTTATTCCAAACCTTAATGTCGGAAGAAATTTTAAACTATATAACGACACTATATAACGGACTGTATTTTATGACTTTATAGCGAGTTGTCGTTAAATAGAAAGAGTACATAATTGTATGGACTGTATATAAGCCATAAAGGGGATAGTCTAGTGCTCATCCTAGAATGGCCTAGTGCTAGTGCACACCCCAGGATGGTTTAGTGCCCACCCTGGAAAATAACCCTAGATACGCCCATGATTGTATGGAAGGCAAGCTAAACAAATCAAAGCCATGTGATGTCAACGCTTTAGGGAGTTTGTCGCTAAATCGAGTGACGTTACTTGAAGTTTACACTGTATTTTATTAAAATTGCGATAATACAACATGATTCCCGTATAGAAGACATGAATCCCAGATTAGAGAAAATCCAGATAGAGCGTTGTCAAATTGAATGATGCTTACTTTTAGACGTGTGTGTTGACAACTTGTAAAAACTCATACTTCAATGTGCGTGTGAAAATTGCCACAGTAGGAAACAATTCCCCAGTTATTTAAAAAATTGTGCTAAATAATGTCCTGAATAAAATAAAAAAATGGATTTTAAATTAATATATTTAATGTATAGATAAATAACCTCTACAGTCATAAAAATATAATTTCTACACGTTCTATGAGATTTTAAACTAAATTCTCACAATAAATTATGTTTGTGGAAAACATTCATAAACTCAAACCAAACAAATACCAAAAAATTTACTGCTCTACAAATAGTTATGTTAAATTATAAAAATAAACAGACGTAGAAAACGTTTAATGAACTAGTTGGCGCAATAATTTAGGTAAATAAATAGTTCAAGAGGCATTTGGTCATAAAGATATATTTTTTAAATGGAAAGGAAGACAAAAGAGCAGACAGATCACCTGATGGTAAGCGATCTCCTCGCCCATAGACACCCGCAGCGTCCGGAGAGTTGCGAGTGCGTTGTCAACCTGGGAAATTGGATAGGATGGGGTCGGGTTAAATGTTTGGAGGGGATAGGAGTGGAAAAAAAAAGGGTAGACATGGCTATCCAGCGTCCCTGAAAGTTATGCATACTTTATTTTATGCCGACCTTATAAAGGGCGGTGGTATGCGCGGCCCGGAAGTGCGCGGCCGTGTAAATGCAGCAAAAGCTGTGAAAAGATGTTATGCTGTACCACCTAAAATATTTCTATATTATTTTTTTATCAGAAAATTAATAACAAACTTTATTACCTAGCAAAATAATAAATTCTAAGATCCTCTTAACGGACAAAAAATAATAAAATATTTAAATATATAAAAAGTTTCAATTTTTAAAAGTTTACTTTTAAAAGATTAAAAAGAAACAACTGAAACACGATACATTTTTGTCTGTCTATGAAAATATAAGTGAATTAAAAGTAAAAACAGAAGATCATTAACATTTTTTGAATAAATATCAATAACATTTTTGGAATAAATTTTCGTTTCAATCCGAGCCAAAAAAGTTGAGTCGTTGTAATCCAATATTTTAGCAGCTCTTCCTTTACACATTTTTTTTGCTGATAAAATATATTATAAGTATATATAAGTACAATATTGTCAATTTCCTATCTCATTTAGCATTTGAATATTTTTGTGACAATTTTTTCCATATTTATTTCTAGCAACCCTAAGCATTTTGCGTCATATGTTTATGAACGACACATATTAAAATAAGAAAAAACCGTGACCTATTGTCCGCTAAAAGCTTTGTTTCGTACTGATTGTAGATTCTATTTACCGACTAAAAGTCTATTCACCGCACTGGCATCAATATTCTGTCATTGCGCTCTATTTGGATTATTCCCTAATCTGAGATATGAATTATATTATCTGCCCCGTGGCCTAGTACTAGCACTTGCTTTAGAAATTGCCTGTTTCCACGTGGAAACAAAGATTCAATTATGGTATTTCTTAGTTGGTCTGAGAACATACGGGTGGCTTTAATAGTGAGAAAAGAAAAATAATCCGTTCGCAGGCTTTTCGGCTTTTTTATTTCTCGATGCATTACAATTCTCAACCAAAATTTGTCGAGAAATTAAAACTTTTAATTAATGTATAAGAACATCGTGTTACTGGTAAATTATTGAATTATTATAAATTAGACCGCTGGATGCAATCAATTAAATGAAATGGCAAACTTTTAGTCACTATCCATTGCATTTATAAACTTTTTTATTTATACTTTTTACAAGGGCTTAATGCCTAAGGCATTCTCTGCCAGCCAATCTAAGGATACAAAATACAAGTACAAAAATACACATGTTGAGCTAAAGTTATATTATCTATATATTAAAACGTGAAGTGAAAACTTTGGATCCCTGTTTACGAAAATCGAGCGGACGGAGGAGTATGAAATTGCGCACACTTATAGTTTATACAGAGAAGATGTGACGAATGATTAATATTATTTCAAAATTATGCGTAAAAATACATATTTTCAATAAATAACGCGTTACACACACTACCATTCATTACCGTGTATTTAATACACACAAGCATATGATATTCTGTCACAAATCATAAAGTTTTTGGTATTATTTGACTTTGGGTTCCCAACTTAGTAGTTTTCCCCCCAAATTTAGATGTTTAAAAAAGGGTGGAATGGGTTTTTTTAGGGGTGTCATGTTTTTAGGGATTTTTATGACTTAAAAAATATTTAATTAAAATTCAAATTAAGCAAAATAAAAGTGTAACAGTTTAGACACTGGAATAATCTAATCTAGCGAATGCATTTATGTTTACAACATATACGTGATTGTTATTAGTTTTTTAACTGTTCAATTTGTACGTTTATCAGCAAGCTAGTCATAAAAATGTCTTAAACAAAACACTAAGTACAACATTTAACCTCTCCGCAAAAACGTTGAAAATATTTAATATGAATATGTATGATTTTAAAAAGTCAGAATTTTTAAAAAAATAATAAAAAAATTATGTTGCATTGTTTTTAATTTATGGTTTGTTAAAGATATTTTATTATCTATTAAATATTATAATGGTTTACTTATTTTAAATATTTATTTTATAAATTATATAGTTTTAGGACTTTTAATGGGGCTTTAGGGGGATAAATTTTTCAGAATTGGCAACACTGTTATTTGTCTATAGTCTTACTGAATGTGAAATATAATTATGGATAATAAATTAATTTGAGTTGTATACATAATATATTATAATAATATACGTTAATATAAATAAATATAAGAAGAACGAAGAAGAAGGAACTCACGGCCACATCATAACATTGATGAAAATTCGAATAGTATTAATAATACACAGAATTAAGTAGTGAATTTGATAGAAACATTTAAATGTGCACGAAATGTCATTCCAAAAGCATTTTACAGTTATGATTGTGGATTAATGGATTTAGAATGCAGGTTTTGCAATGCGGTAAGGGTAAAAACCTCCTGAAGCGGTAGAGACTGCGCAATAAACTTCTAACACTATTACTCACATGAGTTGCCTGAGCATGCCAGCATACGTTGAAGTCTATGTAAAAACCAAGATCTTTTACTACAGGGCTAAATTCGATAATTGTGCCACCGTAAACAAATGAAGGCGAAACATCTGTTTGTAATTTTTTCATTATTCTTTAGCTTCCAATTTTTTTTTATAGAGAGAGGGAGGCATACGAGCAAGCGGCGTACCTGATGGAAAGTGACCACCGCCGTTCATGGACTCACGCAACACAAGAGAAGAGTTGCAAGAGCGTTGCTGGCCTTAGAGGTAGGAATAGGCCGCTGGCGACAGTTAATTCCACAAAGATGTCGTGTTTGGCAGAAAGCGGCGGAATCTCACGGTAGTGGACTGCCAATTATCAAGATGGTATAGTCTAGTAGCGTATTTAGTGGTATGTCGCGTTGTACGCTGTACAAACTCAGTAGCAGGTATTATTCCAAACAATTCCTCAGAATACTCCCCGTGGTATATGCGATAGAAAATGCTGAGAGAATTCTATAAGCCTGTTTAATTAGCAATATTCCGCGAAAAAATCCCCTAACAACCTGCAAGCAAATATATGAGCGCACGCATAAGCATG
>JAOCPS010400884.1:0-12208 GCA_025505425.1 Graphium colonna | reverse complement strand
GGCAGTGAGTTCTGTACCTAATAAATCAGAAGCGTTTTTTGTTTTTAAACTAAACTAATAGAAATTCAAATGACCTTTTACCTAAGAATGAAATATTAGCATAGTATTTATGGAAACTTTAATTTAGACGGCAGTATGTAGGATTTGGCAATGCAATATTCAAGCTGCAATTTATTGTTTAATGTCCACATTGTATCGTAAGCGATTTTAAGATATTTTCTTATAAAAGAAACTTGGAGTATTACAAATATGACGCATCATTCAAAATACTAAAAACATGTTCTATTAGTACAGAAACACAAAAATAATGGGTGTTTTGAAATACATTCACATTTAACGCAAATAATGATATCATATTAACAAATAAATCTTAATTGATAATAATCTAAGTGAACCGACAACTCGAAGGTATAATACGAAGTACAAAAATGCTGAGGAAATTGTCATAACATCGTAATAATAATTCTAGTTTTGTTTACGCTTAAGCTGCACTAAGCTAACACGAGTAATGCAATAAACCGTGACTTGCAGAATACCTTGATGCTGTATTAACCACAAATGTTTTGAGTGATTCGAACGTGACAATTTGTAAGTTCTCAACTTTTACATCTATTTCCACTGTCATTTGGGAAAAAGTAAAGGTTTCGCATGATATAATGCAAACATAACAAACGTAAACCAACGAATTATCAATTGTATGAATAGTCTATAGACAAATTTGCTAACAATTAAAAAACATGGGAGAATGCATAATAATTTAAATATACATACCACCAGTCCAGCTTCCATCGCGTCCAAAGTTTCATTTGGCAGATCTGACAACTGGGCTTGGACAATCTTGACTTCCTCGAGTAACTTTTCAAGATTGTTAGACAATTCATCCTGAGAACACATGTTTGTATTAGTCGACTACTTACTTTTACGAACACGTGTGTAATTTAAAGATATTATTGACAGGACAGAAATGAAACACAAGTAGGTCTGAGTAACTCTTTAAATTAATCGAAATTTCTTAATAAAGTAATTTAATTTTTCTAGTTCCTGATAAATTTCAAAATCTGGTCCGTATCAATAATAGTCTTTAAATTCCACGTCGTGTCAAAACGAGCAAGGAACAGGGGAACAACGGCATTCCAGATGCAGGGTATCGACGGCCAAAATCTATTCATCTCAATGTCAAGGTCGAAGCACGGAACGTCAGAGACTGTGCTCTTGACCTTGAGACGAACACACCGCCGAAGTTAGCGGCACAGAAAACTACAACGCAAACTTGAACGTTAGGAAATCTCATGGCATGCTTGTTGGAACATGAAACTCATAAGGCTTTCACAACATTTAAAGCCATGTGGGAATTATGCTTTGATATTTAGAGAGCTGCGTGGTGGACTATGCCCTATACTCTCTGTCTAGGCCTTTTCCCAGCAATGGGACATTTTTAAATAGGCTGTTATTTAATGCAGAGAGCGTAATGTTAATTATATAGATAGTTTTTCAAGAGTGACAGAAAAAAAATTCTATACATTGAACAGACAAACATGTCATTAGGTATAGCAAATATAATACCATAATACAATTTAAAAGATTACGTAGTAATCTAGGTAATTTAATACGTTAGTTCAGCGTGCTCTAGAAGCTTGTGAACAAGTGAAACGCAATGCTCAGCTGGCATTTACTTGAAAGGATTCTTCAATAGACAATTTTAATATTTAAATCTCATAAGGTTTACTCTTTGCTTTAACTATATTTTTAATAAGTAGGTATATCAAATGAATATATATCATTAACATATTTTGAAAGGCAAATTTTAGGGCACTAAATCTACACACATTCCTTTTAATTGTCGATAAAGGGAACAAAACTGCAACATATCCACTGACTAACCTCTTTATAATTGTTTACTACAATAGGTAGATCTAAAACAGCTGGATCCTCCCATTAATATATTTAAAGCAAGTTTTGAACATCTAAAAACAAATCCATTTAAAGCTATAATTTCTTCGTCGATCGTCTTATAGTGGCCAAAATTTGGTAATCAATATAAGTTCCAAACAGGTAGGTATTGTTTGTAGCACGTATAAAATAAAATAAAACGATATTTGAACATGTATTTATTTTATTACAATCAAAACTTTCGATTCGTAAAATAGTATCGTTAGTGGTGAATGACTAGACATGACTAGATTTTAGTGGTTTGCACACATCGGGACTAGAATAAATTACTAATAACTACTTTAAATGTGTTCGGTGTAAAAGTGATGTACGGTGCTTGCCAATTGTTGGCACTACAAGACGAGCGGCGAGTTCTGCAGACGACGAATAACGACAACAATTCTCGACAGTGTGATGAGAAAATTCATTATGAAATCATGCCAAACATAAAATAAATATCGAAAAAAAGTACTATACGACTGTAGCTTGTTCACCTTGGCTGTCGTCCGGTTTCCAGCTTCTTCTGGCGACGGCTCCTGTTCGGGTGAAAGGGAGGCAACTGGTTCTAGGGGTGGGTGTGTTAGTTTATCCTCTGGGATGTCGCTACCTACGCGGGGCGTTTCCTCGCTTAGTTCGACAGTCAACGAGTCACATGGAGTTTCTAGGCTCAAATAAGAACTGTGATCTTTCCAACTACATATACCACCGGGCAGATCCATGGATATATAGTTCGAATCAAATGGCGAACCACTCGACTCTCTTGGTTCGTCCATTTCGGAAGAATGGCCAGATCCGCCACCCGGATCTTTGTCTTTATCCTTTTTATCGGTATTTTCGATTTCAGTGTTAGTAGTTACGTGTTTTTCTGGTTTATTAGCCAAATATAAGAAATAGTTGCATTCCGCGTCGTGATACAAATGCTTTTCTGGCCAAAACGCCTCGTATTCGATTACTTTTTTTGTGATATTGTCATCGTGTGAGACCTTAGACGTATCACATATTTTAGGTTCTTGTATAGAAGTTTCGGGGTGATCTAAAGTAGGCACATTTTGTTCTATAAGAATTTTTTCGTGGTCTATAAACGTATCAGATTTTTGCAGTTCTTTTATTGAAGGTTTAGGGGCATCTAAAGTAGATACATTTTGTTCAATAAGATTTTTTTCCTGATCTGTAGACGTATCACATTTTTGCGGTTCTTTTATTGAAGGTTTAGGGGCATCTAAAGTAAACACATTTTGTTCTATAAGATTTTTTTCCGCATCGTCGGTTGCAGATTTACCAATCCAAAATGTGTCTAATTTTATATTCATGACATTGTTAGTAATGGCATCGGATGAAATGTTAATTGGTGGGGAATCTACACCTTCTAAACGTTCATAATCAAGTTTTGGTATGTTATAGGAGCTGTCTATATTGCTGCCTATCGAATAACTAGCATTTTGTACTTCTAAGTTCTCATCTGTATATGTTTGTATCTCCGTTAGGTTTTCGCCGACATTTATGATCGAGGTAGATTCTTTCAAAACACATATGTTACTTTGGGGGATATCTTCCGGCTCCGGTGATGCTAGACACGGAGTAATATTTTCAAAGGTTTCATCTTGCTGATCATCTAATGACGTCTGGGTATCTGCTAATTCTCTAGGAGTTTCATCACTTGCTACCGAAGCATCATTTTCCGGCAGCAACATTTCTTCTATTTCTCTTTGTAAATCAGCCATTTTGTTTTCCAATGATTGTTCATCAGAGATTCTTTGCGCTTCAATTATTGCCGAGTCCTTTGGCGCTGGGCTCTCTGTGCTTTCATCCTCAGTTAGTACTTTATACAGATTTTCCTTAAGAGAGTTGCTTATTTCTACCAATTCATTTGCTCGTTGTTCTTTAATAACAAAATTGTCATAATTATTTTTTGACGATTCTTCTATTTCTACGGTAAGAATCTCAGACAAATTAGAAATGTCATCAACAGAACTGGGATCGATTTTCCAATATTGAGCTTCTGAATAAACTCGGTCTTTTATAGGAGTTTCTATCGTTTCTGGCGTGGAAATAGGGGTTTCTAGGCATTTTGCTGAACTTAAAGAGGTATGTGATTTTAACGACTCTTGTTCAGAAGACGTATTATCAATTGTGGAAGGTGTGTCGGTGGATGTAACAACTTTTTTCTCCTTCTTTTTCTTTTTCGATTTTCTCTTTTGTCCTATTTCTGTTTCGCTAGAGCGTTGAATGGATGAATCTTGTTTTTTGTCAACTGGTTCAGCCTCTTTAATTTCTTGCAATGTCTCTATTGACTCGACTATTTCTTTAGGCTGGCTCATTGATTTTTCTTTGGATTTTGATGATCGCTTCTTTTTATCTTTCTTTATGGGTTGTTTTTCTTCATCAGATGTACTGGGAGCTAAATGTACTTCTTTTGGTTTTACTTCTTTATCTTTGGATTTAGAAGTACGGCTCTTTCGGCCTCTTTTTGTTTGATCTTTTACTTCTTGATCTTTTCTTTCTTTCACCTTATCGTCATCAGAATGGCTACTCTGAATTGAATCCCCATCATCAGGTTTCAAGGTGCTTGTTAGGGCCATAAATCTATTTTCAGACTTTTCACGGGTAATAATTTTTGACTCAGATTTTGACATTGAAGTCGAGCGATTGTCCCTAGATCTAGACCTCGAACGTCGATTTCTATCAACTCGTATAAATCCTTCAGCATCAACTTCCACTTCAGGCTTGTGGTGATCCGAATCTGAATCATCAACCAAAATAATAGGAGCTCGTGTAGTATGTGCCGCTTCAACAGGCTGAACCATGTTTTTCTTAGTTCTTTCAGGCGATGGGCGGTTCGAAGCAACAATTTTGGCCCATGAACCTACTACTTCGTAATTATCAGCACCTTCTATTATTTCATTTGATTCATCATCTTTACCTTGACTATCATTTTTATCTTCTTTATTAGAATCACTTGATATCTTGACTTCTGAATCATGTACATTAGGAGCTAGTGGCTCTTTATGCTCACTGTAAGCTAGACCTTCAGCTAAAACTTTGGCATAAGATTTGCCATCATCTCTTACCCACACATTTTCAGGGCGTTCTGTATCTATTTGTGGTATAGGATCATCGGAAACAGTAACAGTTGTAATTTCTACTTCACTAAGCGTTTGTGGAGCTACGACAGTTTCTTTTTTGTCTTCCTTTTTCTTCTTCTTCTTGTTACGTTTAATCTTAGTATCGACATTATCTTCATTTGATTCTATAACATCACCAGTCTTATCATTTCCATGACCATCATCTGCCTTGTTAGTTGAATCAGGAATAGATTTTTCTTTTTTAGCAGTAAGAATTGAAGAATAAGTTACTGGTGTAATTTCAGGGGGACTCATTTGTACGACTTCTTTAGCGTCAGAAACTAGCAATTGTTTGGTATCCGCCAGTGTAGATTTAGAATTATCAGAAGCTTGATACATATAAGACGGTGTAAATTCAGGGGCGTCTGCAGACAATTTTGAATTCAGTACTGTGTTCGAAAAGGAAGGTTTAAACTCAGGTATAGAATCAATTTCCGGAAGAAGATCATGTAAACTATGGATTGGTGATTTTTCAAGTCGAGTATTAGTTATTTTTTGAGGTGCGACAGATTGGTTAGAAATTAAGTCAGCTGTTAGATCTTCTGTGTCTAAATGAATGTATGAGTCCGTACTTAATGCGTTACTGGGATCTCCATGCGTATCGTTAATGTTAAACTTTTCAACACAACCGTCCGCCGAGATAGTTTCAGGCATGCTCTGCAATTGCTGTGGTTCAGTTTCAATGTTTTCGAGGCTTTCTTCTTTTTTTTCGAAAGATTCAACTACCGTTGAAGTAGATATTTCGATCCGCTCTTCCGGCGATGTAGATTCAATATTATAAGCACTAGGATTTGATGTTACCACTTCCGGCAATGTGTCTATTATCTTTTCAGTGGGATTACTAATTTCCGCTGAGATATCCTTCTCGACTTCAATAACTTCGAAAGAGTGTTCTAAATCTAATTCTTCAGTTAAACTTTGGTCAGTAATAAAATCTTCAGTTTTGGGCTTATCAGAAATATTTTCAAAGTGAGGCATTTCAATTTCTTCTATATTTTCAACGACAACAAAGTCATCAACTATATCTTCAGTAACAATCTCTTCTTCGGGTTGAATTTGAATAGAATCAGTGTGGTTATCACTTTCATTCCTTTTCTTATCCTTTAAATTGGCATTCCTTTGCAAACTAAGTTTGGTTATTTCTGTTATATCACCGAACACGATTGGTATCAGAGAACTGACTATTTCCTCTTCTTGATGCATTTCTGTCTTTTCGTTATTTGTTTCTCCTGCAAAAGATGGTTGTAAAGGTAACATTGCACTTTCACTTGGTTTGTCGTTTGTATTGTTGACTTTTACTTCAGAAATATTTTTGGTCATGAGAGATTTTGAAACTTCATAATCCTGTGATGTAGAACAAACGTTTTTTAAAATGTCGTTACTGTCTTCTGCAGATATAATGAGCGACATATTTGAAGAAATAGGCTCTGTTTCTCTTAATTCGGCAACTTTATCAATATTCTCAATAACTTTAACGATTTCAATTTGAGCAGAATCAGTGATATCTTCGCCAGAAATTTCTACATGCGGCTCAATGTCTACCTCGGTGTTATCAATAACTTCAGTTTCACCAAACGTTAACGCGGATGTATACATTGTCTCCGATTCTTGCGGTATATGCGTTGCTTGGACACAGGTTACATTTGTAATATTGGTTTCGGAAACAAATATTTCACTTTCGGTTATGTTGTCATTCGCATTTGTTATAACTTTAGAAATTAAACGAGACTTATAAGCTTCATCAACATTTTCAGAATAATGTAAATGTTCATCATAAGCATCTGCGATGAATTGATTTTCTTTAACATTCAGGGGTTGTTCATTAGGTTTGATGAGTGAAACGTCGGTTAAAATGCAACCGAGACTTATCTCAGCTTCTCGTAAATCCCAATAGTTGTAATTTAATGGTTCACAAATATTTTTTTCAAATTTTTCTGGCTGAGGCATGGAACTTTCTATAGAATCATTGACTAATTTTCCATTATGCGCCGGTTCCAAATTATTTTCATTTTTTTTGTATATCAAGGATACAATCGGCGATTTAGCAAGTATTTTATCTGCGTTAGTCAAACAGACAGAATTGTCCTGATTTTCAACTTTAGCATTTGATAAATAGGTGGCAAATATTTTTTCTGCATCATTAATTTCATAGTAACTTTGCGATTGTTTTCTATCGTATATAAGATTTTCCTGGATTCTACTTGATTCAGTTTTATGGTCAGTCGTTTCTGGGAATGTGATAACACAAACGTTGGAAATCTCAATAGGCGAAGAAATATCTTTAGACGTTGACTGAACGTCGACATCTTTCTTGACAATTACGCTCGTAACATTTTCTATTTGTTGAGAATGTGTTATGGTTGAAATTAGGAGAATTTCAGCTTTTCGAATTTCATGAAGGTCATATTTGGGCACTTCTGAAAGCAAAACTTCAAGGGCGTTTAATTTTTCTTGTTCTGAAGAGCGTATTGGTGCATGTGCTTTCTCATATTTTATGTTTTCATTCATTTCGATAATTTCCTTGTTTAATTTAGATGAGACACTAGTTGTCTCCTTAAGCGTAGGAGAATATAGTTGTTTTGGCTCATTTTCAATAAGAGATGGATATATTTTTTCTGCATCAGAGATATCATGATAAATGTAATAAGCCTCTTTATGAGGTTCAAATATAGTCTGTTGCAGGACTGCCAAATTATGCTTTTCATTATTTGATAAGCTATCCACGAACTTGTTCAATTCTTCGTTTTGGACAGCACTTTGGCTTATTGAAACATTTGTAGTTCCTTTACACGCAGTTAAATCGGTTTCTTGCTTAAGATTATTCTCAGATGGACAGGAAACATTTAAAGCAAACTGCTTTTCAGATTCCGTTATTTCGTAATAATTAAAACGTGGGATTTCGTTTTGTAGGTTGGAAATGCTAATATCTGGCTTGGTATGCATTTCAATTTTAGGATTACCAATAGATTTTTCATCTTTGATTAGATTACCCGACTTGAGAGTATTTTGCAAATTGTCGGTAGTGATTTCTTGAGGCCCTATTATTATCTCCAAATAAGTGGTAGGGACAGTTTCTAACGAGTTAAGAAATTCATTCTCCTTTTTGTGTTCTTCTTCAATGAGATTTATTTGTTCAACCTCATTCTCTTGTGTTATGACTTCTTGCTCCAGATCTGAACTTGTCTCTTTGAATTCAGTTGTACCATTGTTTTCTTCCATTAATTTATGATATGCATAGTCCATTTCATCTACGTCAAGATTTAGTGAATATGTTTTTATATCTTCAATAAGTTCTTTGTATGGAATAGTGTGCGACCTAGTGTGTGACCTTTTACGATCTTGTACTGATCCAAAAATAGCATGTTCGAGAATACTTTCAGTAAATTCTTCCACATTTGGGCATATGTTTACTATATTATGACGGATTGTTTCTATTGATAACAAGGCATCATTTTCGTCATTAACACCGTCGGTATGAGTTTCCTCTATTTCAGTAATATTAGAAGAATGTAATGAACACTTTTCTAATTTAAGATCTACAGTATCTGGCTCTGGTGTACACTGAATATCATCCGATTTAGCAGTTTCAATTAGCCCATCTGAAGTACTTTGCATCTTTGATAATACGTTTAAATTTGAAACCTCAGTACTATCAATTGTCTCTTGAATAGTGTCATATAAGATAAGTTCTTTAACGATATTATCTTTTATTTTTGGTATATCAGTTGGTTCACTTATAGATTCTTCGTGAACTGTTTCGACGTGAGTTTTACTTTCTACATCATCCGACTTAAGAGATGCGTATATTGAAATTGGCACATGTGAAGTACTATGTTTCTCAGATAACACATTTAAATTAGAAACCTCAGTACTCTCAGATGTCTCCTTAGAAGTGTTATATAAGATGAGTTCCTCATCCACGATATTTTCGTTGTTTTCTGGTGTACCAGTGGATTCGCAAACAGTTTCAATAAGAGTTTCACTTTCCATATCATCCAATTTAAGTGATGTATCCATTGAAACAGGCCCATCTGAAGTACTATATATATTTGATAGTACATTTAAATCTGAAATCTTTGTATTGTCAATTGTCTCCTTATTAATATCAAATGAGGTAAGTTCTTCTTGCACGATATTTTTGTTTTTTTCTGGGCTTATAGTGGGTTCACCTACAGATTCTTCGTGAACAGTGTCAATTAGAGTTTCAGTTTCAATATTACCCAACTGAAGCGACGTATCAATTGAAACAGGCTCATCTAAAGTACTACATATATTTGATAATACATTTAAATCAGAAACCTCAGTATTATCAGTTGTCTCCTTAACAGTATCAAATGAGGTAAGCTTCTCTTCCAGGATATATACCTCTTTTTCTGAAATGCCAGAGGGTTCAATAGGTTCTTCGTGACCGGATTCAACTTGTTTTTCACTTTCTAAGGAATTACTTTTAGTGTTAAAAATTTTGACTGTTCTTATAGGCGGTAATTTCTTTTCTTCATGCGTTATCAAATAAATTGTACGTGTTTCTAGGTTTTCAACTATTGGCTCGTATCTTGTTATTTCCTCTACAATATTAACCGAGCTGTCTTTTGAAGTTGTTAATAGTAATTTATTGTTGTTATTTTGTTCTTCAGACTCAGTCATGGCTTTTTTTACTATGTTACTTGTGTCAGTCAATTGCTTACAATCCAAGAAGTCTTCATTTTTATCTGTAACGTTTGATAAGTCCGTTATCTCAGGAAGAATAGTAACCTCACTCACTACCTGTATATTTGTTTCATTATTGTCAGTTTCGCTAGTCGGTTGATTGATAGGTGCTAGTTCAGACTCTAGAATATTTTCCTCTTCAGCCATTAAAGTATTCCAGTCCATTGTAACAAGACTAGTGTGAACTTTGGGAGCATAATCAACAACTTCTTTACAAGTGTCTAATTTGCTCTTTTCGTGGGAGCTAGTAGCTATTACGTCAATGTTTTCTATTTCTGCCTCTTTTTGTTCGTATTTAGGTTTAATAAATTTCTCTTTTAATTTCTTTTTGGTTACATTTTCGATTGATTTCAATGCTTTATCTATTTCATCGTCTATATTTTTAGATTTTTTGTTTTTCGATTTCTTTTTATGTCCTTTCACTTCCTTAAATTGCTCTACCTCTAAACTTTCTTCAGATTTTTTATCCTCTAATATTTTATCAGATGGTAGTGGATGAGGAACTGTCGATTTGTCATGAGTTAATGAGTCATATTCAGTTGTCTTTAGATTTTGTGACTTAGTTTTCTTGTCAGGCATATCTTTATCGAGCAAAATTACTGCCTCTTTGGATGATAATAGTTCAAGTTCATTGTCTTTCGACGCTTCAACAATTGGTGTTTGCTCGATATTTTCTTGAGCACCTTTTTCAACTATTACAGTTTTAGGCAAATTCACTGTTTCGGTTTCAGTACATTTAGTTGGTTTTTTATTTTTTTTCTTCTTCTTTTGTTTAGAAGACAATTCTGTTTCCGTTTTAATGCCCTCAATAGCGTCTTTAGTATTATCAGAATGTTCAGATACATTACATTCTTTCATAGAAGTAACCGTTGTTGATGATACTGATTCAGTGCTTATTTCATACTGAATAAAAGTATTTGTTGTTTCTTGTATACTTTTGCTTAAAGACTTCGAATTATTGTCAACTTCTTTGGTGTTTTGAACGTTTTCAAATAATAATAATGATGACGAATCTGAAACCCTATAATTACCTTCATTAAAGTTACCACTCTCAGCGACCATTTCTAAAGCCTTGGTAGTAGCATCTCCAACGTAAAAAGTATCCTGTTTAGGATCTTGATCTTTTATACCCTGCACAATCATTTGTTCAGAACTCTGCTGAACTTCCAGGGAAGTGATTAATTTTTCTTGGCTAGTTTTATCAACCCGTGCATCTTTACTATTTCTTTTTTTCTTCTGTTTTTTCGAATTTTCCTTTATCTCTGGAGGTTTAATATCTTTCTCGGAAGGCTCACCTGATTCTGTAATTTTAATTATTTCCTTGCTCTTATCTCGATTATCTTTTGTCCTTCTTTTTTTATGTCTATCAGATTCCTCAATTTCTTTGAGAGCTTTTTCAATTTCATCGTCCGTTTCTTTTACTTTTTTGTGTTTATTCTTCTTTTTTGTTTTTTTATATTCTCCTTCTGTTTTAGAAGTATGACTTGTTTCATCCTCTAGTATATTTTCAACGACAGTTGCACTGTGTTGAACTTTTTTAGTTATCTCTTTACTAGGTTTTTCTACTTTTGCTTCGTCATCTTTCTTAATCAAAGAACTCGACTCAGTGCACGTTTGGATAATTTCCTGCACATGTGTTTCGGCAGTATCATCGAAATCTACTACTTCGATTACTTTCTTTGTAGTTTTCTTCTTTTTGATACTTTGCAAGTCATGTGCTTTAGTGGGTCGCTTTTCAGGAGCACGTCGCTGTCTTGGCATGTCTCTAGAGCGACTGCGCTGGAATGGACGATCTGGCCTTTCCGTTCTAAAGCGTAATGAGTCTGTGGACTGAACTCTAGGTTCGTGTTGTATGATTGAAGGAACTTTCTCTACTTCTACAACAATTTCTTTCACCATTTCTACTTGCGCAACCTGTGGTTTCGGTAGCGCTATTATGTTTTGGGCTTTTGCTTGTTTTCTCAGGCCCAACGCTAGTATTTCTGCATAAGACAAATCTTGAGATCGTAATCTCGTCGCGGGACTTAGAGATCTGTCGTGATATTCTGGCGGCCTCAATTCGGTATAGCTCGGGGCTTGTTCGGCTATCTGAACACAAGCTTCGCTTTCGCTTTGAAAAACGTTTACTTCCGGACTCTGTCGAATTTCCATAGATAGATCGGATCGATCGTTGCCATCGGAATCGGACGCTCGGCGAACGGGCAGTTCATATATGTACGCATCACTATCACTGGTTACTAGCACTTCTTGGACGGCCTCACTGAGGGGGGCACTGTGCTCGGGGGCCACTTCACTAACGTAACACGGCACGGTCTCACTGGCGTCCGTCTCTTGGGCCTCGTGGGACTCTCGGGCGTAGTGGGGCGTGGGCGTGGGCGTGGGGGGCGCTCGGTGCGCGCTGTGCGGCCGCGAGCCCGCCGAGCTGGAGCGCGAGTGCAGCTGGCCCTTGA
>JAOCPS010400774.1:0-12210 GCA_025505425.1 Graphium colonna | reverse complement strand
CATGAAAGTCAATGATTTTAATTTTGTGTTTTTTTAAAGCTAAGCTTGTATTCTTTAATTTTGCTTAATGATTTGTAGCAATATCTTTAGAATTAAGAAAAAAAATCAATTATAAACCAAATTACAGAGGTGTGCGATTATATTGCTCTCAAGTTTATATGATATACTGATATATAAAAAATTAGTTCTAAAAGAGGAAGTTCATTTGTTATATTTTTTTTGTGTGTGTTATAAAAACATTCCGAAGTGTTTTGACACATGGTAATAGCAAAGAAATTTGCCGATTGTTTGTAAATAATAAAATGACTAATTGTTTTTACACAAAAAAGTTAAAATCGACTTCTGACACATAGACGCTTCTATGTTATGACCAATTCTTGTGTTAATTAAATGGGACCACCCCGTTACTATATTCTTTTGAATAATAAAAGGATTTTCAAAATCGGTTCGTAACTCATTTACGAATCAAGAAACATACATACAAGAAAGAAAAAAACATAACAGATTTGAGAATCTCCTGCTTTTTTAAATCGGTCGAAAACTCAATTTTGTTTCTTTTCACCCCTTTTTTTAATATTTATGATAAAAATTCATGCATGGTTAGACTGTTAAAAAAACTTTTTCATTATGTGTGTTCATTGCAATATTATCCGTAGTTTCTTAGTCAATTTACTTGTATCCAATGTTATTAACTTTTATTTCAAATCGACACAAAAAAACTCGATGCCAATATCTCCGAAAATCGTTTGAAGTTGCCATTATCAAAAATCCCTTAAACACTTTTGATTTCCCTCCCGTGAATTCCTAATATATTATGTTATAATATAAAATGAAGCATGCATGACTTGTCGTTGCCGGGCGGCCATGTCTACCCTTTTCTTTTCCCACTATTTTCCCCTCCAAACCCTTAATCCGACCCCATCCTACCCGATAAACCTATTCTATCCAATTTCCCGCCTTGACAACGCACTCGCGATACTTCAGATGTTGTGAGTGTATATGAGCGACGGGATAGCTTAACACCATGTGAACCGTCTGCTCGTTTATCTTCCCTCCCATAGAAATAAATATTTAGGTTGCCACAAACTGTCTCGTCGAATTTTATTTCGACAGTAAGACAAAAGTTCTTGAACCGCCCTTGATTATATTTAGCGGATTCTTATGCTTTTCTTATCTTATTTTAATATTTTTTATCATATTATAAATTGTATTCGTGAAAATAATTAAGCACCAAATCAAGTGATACCTCTTTTCTTGTTAACATACAATTTTGTAAAAGGTTCATAAAAAAATAAACTATGCATAAACTTCTACAAAAGATATGTGAAAATCGGAATAAGAACACTATCTTTTTTGAAGTCGTCTAATTTCGTGTAATATCAGTGTTAGCATTTTTAAACAGTATTGCACTTATTCCTCTTCATATTTCGATGAAGGGGCAAAATTTGTGAACGGCTGTAATGAAATATCCCCTTTTCCCAAAGCAATGAATCACAACTCGTATGTTTGAATAACGTATGCAGTACGCCCAAGAGAGAAGCTAACGACATATCTGACAGATGCAAAGTTTGGAATCTGTCTATTAATAATAATAATTGATTTTATAATCATTTTCAAATAAAACAGCGAAACCGATTTCTTTAAACGTCTTAGATATGAACGTGCGTTAAAATATCGATTATATTGATTTAACAAAACTGTTGTACCAATCATCATGAAAATTATATACGATCAACTCGTAACTAGAATTCTTTCAAGTAAAAAAAATTAAAAATCTCGCAACTTGCGGAGAAATCAGCAAATGTATCTACATACAAAAACAACAACATACGGTCGAATGGAGAACCTTCCCTTTTAGAAGTCGGTTTAAAGAAAAGATATATTCGTATATCACGTTTGATTAATATAGTCACTCGGGACAGATACAGGAAAAAAGCAAAATATGAAATGTTTGTTGTCGTCCGTCAGAAATGTCTCCCGTAATAACGGGAACAAGAAAATAAAACACTTTTGTCAAATTACATTTTGCGATTTATTGATGTCACTTTAATGTCATATTAATGTTAGGATATTTATATTTTTAATAATTATTCTTACACTGATGCACAGCTGAATTATTCAAAGTTTCTTTGATTTAAATATTCTAGAACTGAAATGAAATTTGTTCAGTTTTAAAGACGTCATAAAACATCATGTAAAGGGAATTAAAAATTGACTAAAATGATTGCAAAGCCAGACTGAGAAATTCTTAAAATAATACTTTGAAAAACTTAACTGTCTCCGTAGTCTAATGCAATTTTTTATAACGAATCTCACAGGCCTTTCCCAAAAAAGGGCAATGATGGAATGAATGACTAGATTGCCTGATGATATAGATGATCCATGCGTCGGATGAAAAAAGCTGGTTCTGCGCCAAATCTCTGCTCGACTCGGATATCCGTCCCATTGCACTATGAAAGTAAAGAAAAAGAAACTGCACCTGTGTCTGGGAAAGAAAGAGTGATATAACTAATATACACTTGTGTACTATAACCGCCTCGCTAGTGGTATGGGCGCTTGCTTTACAAACCGGAGGTCGTGGGTTTGAACCCCGCGGGGGGACAACGACTTTCTGTTGTTGTTTCTTGGTTGGGATATGGCTGATCACCCGATTGCCTGAAAAGAAAGATGATCCATACGTCGGATGGGCATGTTAAAATTCGGTCGTGGTTGTTAAGAACATCTTTGGCAGTCGTTATAGGATGTCAGTGCCTTCAAATATCACAACTAATCCATCCTTCGAATTCAGTTTATCCCTTTGGGTTGCGGAGATCGGATGCCAGTCGCTCCGCGTAAAAACTGAAATTCAGGTAATATTTGGGTGGATTAGGAGCCGACCCCAAATAACTTGGGAAAGGGTTAGGAGGAAGAAGATATATTATGCTATAAAACTAAGAATGTGCACGCCTTTGACCTCGAGTTGTCAAAGACCTGACGAAAAATAGAATAGAATATCCTTTATTGCACACACCAAGAAAAATAAAGAAGAGAAATACATAAAAAATACATCTTAATATTAGGTTGTACAAAGCGGCCTTATTACTAAAAGCAATCTATTCCAAGCAACCTTTGGATGGAAAAGAACAAGAAAAGTGATTAAAATCGGTGAAGGTGTGGTAAAAAGTACTATATTTTTCTATTTGAGAGCTAATGCTCGGCAATTTAGCGAGCGGTTATGTACATTTTTAGTTGACCGGCACGTACTTATGATTACAGATGTATATTGCGACTAGTGTAAATGTTACGCAGTTTTGTCGCCATGCGGCGGCGCATCTCCGACGGAATATAAAATGGCGTCTGATAGCACACCCGCTTGACATTTCATTAAACCCCGATATTTAAATGGTTGCGTAATCTTTATGCGAGCACATTCACTTACGTAATTTCAAGTTCTACATTGAAATTAGGGACGTGCTTCGATAAATTAACGCGGGGGTATTTGTCTGAGTTTTAGTTAACTTGAGCTAGTGGGAATACGGTTTATGCGTCGAATTTATAATAATGAATTAATATTTTTGAGTTTAATTAACTCATTACATACTAAAATATATATTATAATTTACTTAAAGATGGTTGCGCTGGGAAAAGATAGCCCAGCAACTCTAATCATTAAATTAATGCAGGTCAAAGTGTTACTAGAACAGTTCATGTCCCATTTTTTTATACATTTTGCGTGTCCAAATTTTGATTTGCTTTGGCCTATGATAACTGTAATGTACCTAATATACTATAGCTTTTTTTTTGAAAGAAAGACAAACGAGAAGATGCTTCACCTAATGGTAAGTGATCCCGTCGCCCATGAACACACGCAACATCCGGAGGGTTGCGAGTGCGTTGTAAACCTGGGAAATTGGAAACAATGGGTCGGGATTAAGGATTTGGAGGGGATACGAGTGGGAAAAGAAAAGGGTAGACATGGCCATTCGGCATCTCAAAAAGTAAGTAAAAGTACAGCAAAAGCTGTGAAAGGATGTTATGATCTACCACCTTGCTATAGCTATAATAAAAACAAGTTTTTAAAATTCCTTATAACTTTAAGGTTGTACTATCTTTCGCTTTTTTGTATTAGTTATAAAAAGCAAAATTACAACAAATAATCGGTTAAAAAAGTCAATTTTACAAAAAGCTCCTAGCGCACTTTTTGTCTTAGTCGATCAAGGACGTATCGACATTCACACCCAAAGCCAGAATAAAATACGCTACCCTTTTTTTTAACCTTAATATTCTCTAATCCGTATTGCAATGAAGCTCCCTAGATGATGTGGGTCCATAAGCGACGTCATCACTTATCATCAGTTGAATCAGTTTCGTTTGGACATTTTTGGCAATAAAAATGTAAAAAAATAGACGGACATATGAATATCGTCTGGTTTTCAAATCCGATGAGAATCTGCCTTTTTGAAAATAATAATTTTGCAAATGAAAATTTACCTGTGCGTTGCCAATCCTATAGGAAATAACGGGATCGTGAATAACAGCAAAACATCGGGAAAATAGTAGGGTGAAATATGCTTAGGATTGGAAAGAAAAGGAATTTGAAAAAGGACACGAGGGGAGGGGACCATCTCTATCCCCGGTCTCTTTTCTTTTTGCAACAGGTGACCATAACACCAGCCATACGCTGAGGTCGTGGTACCTTCTTCTACAAAGGTAGACAATGTACTCCACAATCATTCAATTTTCTTCTATAGAAATCATTAAATATGACGTAACAAGGAAAATTATAAACTCAAAATCTAATAAAATAGTAAAAGACTTATGTACATAGTGTAAACTTTATATAACGACTTTAAAGGAACTGTACATTTTATGGCGTTATAGAAAGTTGTCGTTAAATAGAAAGAGTGGAAGGCTAGCTAAACCAATCAAAGCCTCGGAAGTCGACGCTTTAGGGAGTTTGTCGTTAAATCGAGTGACATTACATGGAGCTTACACTGTATTTTAATATCCAAAACGAATGTGAGTTACAAAAGCCTTAGAAGCTGAAAAATGCCTCAGGTGTGAATAATTCTAATTATATTTCCCCGAAGAGGCATGAACAATTCTGATTGTATATCTGTTACATTTTGAACTTTTCCCATTTACTATTCCACATTGGCTAAATGTAAATTGTATATTTGACGTATACATATTAAAATAATCGTACAACACCTTCTTCTGAAAGCATTTTTTTTTATTTTTTCGGCTTCCAAGCGGCGTATCAATATGAAACTTATAACAGGTTTCAAGTTAGACTGCAAATATGAAAAGGCCGTTCAATTTTATGCAGTTTTTATTTGATACATGCACAAACAGTAAAAAAAAATATATTTCTGTTTTAAAGACGGCGTATATCTTTTTAAAAAAATTATAAAGCCTATGGATAACTTACAATTTTATTATATGCAGCAGATATAAAATTGTTTTATACCAATTGTTGTTTGTGAACTGTTTTCAAGCTCACCCTGCACGTGTGGAAGCGTGGCCTCAAAAGGCATGTCGTTATTCTGAAGTGGTTATCGCAGCGTTTTCCAAAAAATCGCATTTGAGTAAGAATAAACAAAAAGGGCGTCGAGTGGGTGCAGAACAAAAGACTGCATGGAATATGATTATCGACCTTGAAAAGCACGAGGGCTGCCACGCAAAAGTCGACACGTGCCGGCTAAAACGATAATGATGGAGTGCCTAGGGGAGAATTATAATCAACTGAATAACTAATTCGAGCCATTGCACTTTGCTGTGCGCATTGGCCCTTTTGCGGCACCCCTATGTCATTTAAGATGAACAATAGCTGGGAGCTTGGAGTTTGTTGCTGTATAAACATTTTACTATAACCAAACATTAGTATACTTAAAAAAATATTTGTTGTTCAAATACAAATAACGCATAAACGGCAACGAATATTTTTATTTCACGCAGAAAAAATATGTAAAGTTTCTGTGCATTAATGTGCTTGTTTCAAAAATGGATTTTTGAAAGCAATTTGAAGATCGGTTAACCTAATTTTGTTCTTGACGTGTTACATGACACGTAGCTAATTGCAGCCACAAACCGCGGAAGTTTTAAGAGATTGTCAGAGGCTGACACGGGAAATGCATTATAAGCTCTATATTAGTTTCAAACTTGCGGAAAAATCTGGGTAACTTTTCAAAAAAAAAATTATAAAACGAAAGAGTACATTCTTATATAACTGCAATACAAAGAAATACTGTTAGGTCAATTAGAAATGTCCGATGCAAAGTACATGCCCATTTTTATAAGGCAAACTGTACAAAGTCGCATCAAGTTCAAACACGTTTTTTTGGAGACTAGACTTATTATTTTAACTACTACAGAAGTTCTTTTCGTAGATATTTGATAAAATCGAGAAACTGACTTTTGGAAAATAGCTGCTATTGCATTGACAGATTGCGCAACTTTAAATTAAATTTCCTGTTCAAAAATCAAATTCTGAAAATAATTACTATGTAACTTTTATCTTTTAGCTTTTGGGCATTGTCCTTTAATTCCTTTATATATGAATTCCAAAAGAAATGATAAACAAAAATACAGAAGTACATTATCGAGACATCGATTATCCTTCGGGCGATGTAATAACTAATACGGTCGCGAGTCGATAGTACGAGTTATAAAAGAAATATATTTTATGTCTCGCGTAATTGGGCCAGGGAGGTTAAGGACGTGCGCTTCGAAAGGGGGTGGGCAGAGGGCGGAGGGGCGCGAACCCTGCAGACGTTACTGCGTACGCCATATTCTGGGTCGAGATATAACACCACATTCCCCGGCTGAAAACTTTATGGAAATGCGACTCACGATCGCGACCCCTTTGGCAAAAGAAACTTGGCTCCGCTTACGCTTGTCATGTGGAAAATGTATAGTATGTTAAAAAAACTAATGCCGTAGTATTCTTCAGAAAGTGTACAAAGGATGTTCCTTTATATTTTACTTTGCCCAAACAACGTGATTGGCAATAAACGACGTTATCTTTACTAATGTCCTAAAGCTGAAGAATTTGTTTGTATATTTAGTTGAACGTGTTAATCTCAGGAACTACTCGTCCGAATTAAAAATTTCGATAAAAAGGCCAAACTCAAAACCAACCCGCGGTTTGTTGAAATAATAGCTACAAAACCGATCACCGGATAATAGGACCTGAAAGGACTAGGGACATGAAATGAAGTTAACCAGCAGTCATAGACGGAGTGAAGTGCGATGCGTAGATCCGAATTGATGAATTCTTTTAGCGTTGGATAGCCCATTTATCAATGAAGGCTTTAGGTTATATAACATTACGCTATGACCAATAGGAGCGGAGAATCAATGGCAAATGTTGCAAAGACGGACAACATTTACGCGGATGAATCCGCTAGTGAAAAATACGAGGGTGTAAACGAATTGTAATGGTCCAATGAAATTAAATTAAAGTCAAACATTAATCATTTTTTTCCATTATATCAAGGGATGCGCGGGGTACGAGGGGACGGGTCCCAAATCCCCATGTTTTGACGTACATACCCACTGTATTTATGACACACGGCTCGCATTTGCCGAACTGACATGAGATTTATGAAGTCAACATGTGTGCTCAGGAGATTGGATTGTTACACGCAATGTCACTAAATGAAATAGAATTTTTATCCTGTTCGATCGTTTCGTCGCGATGTGGATATTTTTGAGTCTATATCAAGTAGAGTCATTAATATTGTATAGCATTCGCGATGGATATAACTTTTTTTTTTATTGAAAAGAAGACAAACGAGCAGACGATTCACCTGATGGTAAGCGATTCCGCGAAAAAATAGGTTAATTCTACGGGGTTGGGATTAAGGATTTGGTGGGGAACGGAGGAGGAACAGAAAAGTGTAGACATGGCCATCCGGCATCCCCAAAAGTCATGCATACTTTATTTCACGCTGACTTTATAAAGGACGGTGGTACTTCCCCGGGCGAGCGCAGCTGTAGAAGTGCAGCAAAAGCTGTGAAAAGATGTTATGCTCTACCTCCTCACCTGCACCACAATTAGCAGGTCTGTTAATATAGCAATGCATTCAACCAATTCGTTATAGACAGACGTACATTCCATTCTTTAATTTGTACCAATTATGTCCAGTCATAAATTGGTACTCATGAGCCATACCTCTTCGTTGTTTCGGAGAATTTTTCGTCAATTTATTTTAATTTAAAAAGAAACATGATACGATTGCAGATGTTTCAATTTAGCACAAGTATTTAAAGCTTTGGTCATGATTATGTGCACAAAAGTAAAGTGCACTTCAAATTTTAACCGACTTCAAGAAACGAGGAAGGTCCTTAATTCGAATATGTATGTTTTTCATGTACGTTCGCGCATATCTCCGCCATTTATGAACCGATTTTAAAAATTCTTTTATATTTTATAGGGTATTGTTCCGCAATGGTCCCATAGAATTTTCAAGAAAATCGGTTTTATAGTTTTTCTTTTAAACCAGAATAACGTTTATGTATTTTTCGCGTATCTTCGTCATTTATGAACCAATTTCAAATTATATATCATAGAGAATCCTTCATAACTAGTCCCATGAAATTAAAAAAAACCGTTCATTAGTTTGTTTTTTAAGTAAAAATAATAAAATTTAGGATTGTTCGCACAATTTACAAACCGATTAAAAAAAGTATATTTTTATCTGATAGAGTAACAACTTCTACAATGGTCCTAAATTTCATAAAAATCAGATTAGCAGTTTATTTTTAAAATCACAATAACGAATGTTTCGAAAATACACTTTTAAGGCGTTTAAGTCGTTTTCAGTGAAAATAAAATTGTTCAAATTTCAAAAACCGTAGTTTTTATCCTAATGTGTATGCTGTTCGTGTTACGTAAGAAATATTTGAAAGAAATTTGCAGATTTCTCTAGAAAGATCGATTACACGCGCACCTGCCAACTCATGCCGACTTTTCCGCATTTCTTTTCACTTAGCCAACATATTGCCTTTAGAGTGTTACGCGATATAAGTTGAATAAAATACAGCCTTCTTTTTATTTTTTTACCTACATTTTCTTTCCATCGTTACTTATTTACATATATAACTATTCCTCTTTCATCTAGGTTTAAAGCAATATATTGCACATAGCTCTTGTGTAAACCTACTAGTCTGCTCGACTACACAAAGCCGATATAATAAAATAAATCTAGTATGTCAGGTTATTCTTTATATCTCTACCCTCTTCTCTTCATCTTTTCTCTCTTTTTTTCCAATTATTATGTTCTCATATGTCTTCTCCTTTACTTATTGACCTATTTCCTTTAATCTCACTAACAAACCAGCAACTATACGAATGTCGCAAATGGTCTTTGGTGACAGTTATTAAATAACATTAAAAAAACATTATAAATATTTATCTCATAAAGCCGCTTCATTTGATAACCTTTGTAGGTAAAAAAAAATGGTTACAAAAATGGTTACATCATAATATCGTAACATGTCTATTGATATGTATGTAACATTATTTGTAAGTATTTTGGATTTAAGACTACAATTAAATTAAATTTTACCGGTTTAATTGAATTACGGTTCTTTTATTTCACATTTATCTAAATTACTCCAACACACTCGATCACATGGAATCCCTCATTTCTGCCGAAAATTAATATTAATGGTTGTCCGCACGACCAAAATTTCTACTAACAAAGTATTTGATAAGCTTAAGTGAAGTGATTAAGCAGGCTCGCCTCACTTCCGGTGGCACCGGATGCTAGGCGACACGGAAAGCATTTTAAGCGGTGCGCTCCGATATCGACCATTGTTCTATTTATTTCGAGCACGATCTCGACCTATTGATCCCGGTTTTAAATACGAATCGTCATTCGGCTTATGCAGCGGACTATAAGCTCGACGTTTATTGTCGGTTTTATAGTTTTTAAATGGCTAATAAAATGTCAGATGGTCATATTAATAATTAATATGAGCAACGGTGTCATATTTTAGTCGAGCGGATTTAGAGAAAGATTGACTACAAGTGATTTTAGTTAGCCCTTTATGGGCCGAACTTTTGTTTAAAAGCTCAAAAAAATTGGGGATACAAAAGAAAATATCAGCAATTATAAGCTAGCTATTTTTAAGCTAGCAACGACCATATACATTGAAACTGGTTGTGCTGACAACGTTATGGAATTAAATTGTATGCACCATTTCACAAAAGTCATAATTATTTGGTAAAATATAGATAAATTGAAATGTGACCTGAAAGTTACACGGGCCCATAGGGGTTTAATTGGTTAAAATTAATAAATAATTTGTAATAAAACTCTTTGTTTTAAATCGACATTAGATTCATATTATTTGGTTATTTAACATAAATTGAATACAATATTTTTTAATGCCCTTATTTTTTTTAACTATATTCCTATTATGTGCAACACTATAAGATTGGCCTTATTTGTCGGTTTTATTGTTTTTGAATGTGCAATATGTTAATGGTCATATTAATAATTAATATGATCAACGATGTTCAAAGTTCGATTCACTAACAGTCGTATATCCTCTATTTTGGTTTCGGTTAATAAATTAGGAGTAATAGAACTCCTTCTTTCAAATTAAATGCACGTTTTCTTATTTAAGATAAATCGAATGCAATATTTTATTAACCGACTTCAAAATAGGAGGAGATTCTCAATTCGGATGTTTCTATTTTTTATGTATGTTTGCGCATATCTCCGTCATTTCATTCTTCTAAAATGGCCCAGTAAAATTTAAAGAAAAATCGGTTTCGTAATTTGTTTTTAAAATCAAAATAACAGAATTTGGGAATCTTCGCACATACTTTCGCCGCTTATAAACTGATTTTAAAAATTATTTTTTTATCAGATTAAGCGTATATATGGAAGTATCCAGCATAGTTCCGAAAAATTTAAAAAATAACAATAGTTTATTTTTAAAATTAAAATAACGAAAAACATATGTTTCGAGCATACATTTTTAGGCGTTTGATTTTTGTAATTTTTTGTGAAAAAAAAATTTGTTTGTGTGCACATCAAATGATTTTTTTAACGATTTTCCTATTTTTTTCAATTAAGTGATATCGACTACGAAAGCATTAGGCTACGGTAGATACAGGAGGTCAATTTGTCTATTACGTGTTATATTTTAAAAACATTTTAGTCACGGTTTAAAAATAAAATCAGTTTAAATTATCGACCCATTGTGATTCCATGATTTGTAGCTTTAAAACTGGATATAAATTGGCTGAGGTTAACAGTCGCATAGCTTTTGCGGTGGCTCATGAAGCCGCATAATGCAGTAAGACAGCAACTCGATACAGCTCGCTGTAACATGAAGCTCAACCGGGCTTTGCATTTATCAATGCAGTTTGCACATCGAGTCCTTGATACACTCGTGTATTTTAATAATCGGACAATATTTATGAATACTATTAATATTGCGGTGAAATATTTAATATGCATTATGTTTGTAAATTAACAAATATTCTACGTATATACATGGTGATTGGCATATTCAATATTCGATGATTTTATATGTGGGGATCATATATAAAGAAGAAATGTAACATTAATTGACCAATGAGTAAATAATCGAAAGTTGAATAATTATTTACGTAAGCCATGGGCATCCTAGCGGAGACGCTCGCACGGACGCATTTTCGGGTAAATGAACTGCGCCAGCTGACCATTTGTTCTCTGCCGATTGTATCCACGCTTCATCGATTTATTTGGATATTTGGTCGAAAATAATGCCTATAATTTTATTACATAATCATGATGACAATCGAGTACTGAGTGTTCTCCTTTAATATCACTGAGGATTCACCAATGATCCTGTCTATTTATATATTTATGCTTTATTGCAAAACCTTAAATAAAAGGAATTACAGCGGGAGGGGGGGGGGGCTTAATTGCAAAGGGCATTCTCTCCCAGACAAATGTTTAATATATAACCACAAAGTCACACGTATTTTTTAAATGCTTATAACGATTAGGACGAAAGTCAGTGTCAGGTTTTGTTACTAGAATCAAAGTCTTGTTTTTGAGACTTACGCGAATATTAGACATTTTAAATAATACAACTTTACGAATTTTATCGCAGTTTATTTTCAAATTTTATCACCCGTTTGATGTCCTGGTGTTACTTGTTAATCCTGCATACCGTCAGCTTGAATATTAATTTTTAGTCCGATCTACGCAGTAACTACTAATT